>JBAMJV010012008.1:0-90272 GCA_037951105.1 Echinarachnius parma
CAACAAATATTTCGATGTAATTATGGAACCCCCCTCCAACGTGGTTACTGACACTGTTTGTGCTGATGCCTGAGGGATATATATACCTACGGTGTAAATCATGAGGGCCACGTATCCCCCAAAATTAGACAAAACAATTAAAAACATAAGGGGGATTTAAAAACAAAGACTAGAGTGGGCACTCGAATTCGCGAATGTGCAGCCAACTGTCAACTGTCCTTTCGCGAATTCGAATTACCATTGATGAAAAGGTATGCTCTTTGTGCAAATTCACTTGCTCGTACGTGATTTTTTGAACGACTATTTACGAATTCGAATGCTGCTTTGACACGGCGATCGCAAATCGCGCGAATTCGTTTGCTCCTATTATCAATTCGATTGACACAATCGCAAAATTGAGCGGGAAAACCAGTCCTATACTTCCTATATAATGTAGCATAAACTACATGTATATAGCCGTCGTATATTCTATTTAGATATCTGACGATATACATTTTACATTGAAGTGAAAGGGTACTACAAAAAAACGCTTAACCTCGTTAGATGAAATGTCAAAGTGATTCACGTTCCTAGTTTACGTCCTCATTATAATTTGGCATAATTATCTAGTCGTAAAAGCACACTGAAGACACAAGTCATGCGTCGGGATGTAGAGAGCGATCCAACACTGGTAACTTGGCAAGTCTGTGCGCACTACATAACCGTTCAGGTCAGTGTGTATTTCGCCCCGTGCGCAAGATGTTCACAAGATGGCAGCGCGCGTCTGATTTACCAATCCGAACCATCCTTACAATTGTTTTTTTTTGGGGGGGGGGGGGGGGGGTGGGACACAAATATATATTTCCCCCTTTTGACTTTTCTTCATTTTGTCTTATTCTGGTCAAATTATTAGGGGGGGGCACATTCTATGCTTTTCTTTCCTTTCTCGATGTTTGATCCTTAGGATAATTATAATAGTAGTCTTGGCAATTCACAATTCATTGGGGACAAGGTAACTTCGTCACTAATCTCATGAGATGATGTTGGGCCATTGTCGGAAAATGACGTTATGCCAATATATCACAAAAATGACGTCGTGCCGATGTTGGGCTGGCGGACATTTTAACCTCGAGCCAACGGCGATATGCCGACATCCGGCAACCAAATTCCGACATCGGCCCGACGTCAGGTGGCTAGCTGGGTAACTGATGATAGATTTATGAAGATTATATGCATGGTAGATTTATATGTGATACAAAAGTGCTAAAGGCGATGTGAAAATTATAGACTAGTCGTCTAAATCTCTGCTTGCGAAATCATATTGCGCAAATTCACTCGACCTAGTTTTTTTTGACAGGTTTACTACATGGTACCACCACACACAGTGGCGTAGCGTGGTCGGACTGATTGGGGGGCACGCAAAATTATTGGAGGGGCACACCTTATGTATTTCTTTGTTTAAAAAAAAAATGGCCCCTTATGTTTTCTATTGTTTTTTCAAAATTATTGGGGGGGGGGGGGGGGAGGGGGGCACAGGCCCCCCGTGCCCCCCCCGCCCCCCCCGTAGCTACGCCACTGACCACACAATAATATTTCGATAAATGGAAGGTTACATTTTGAGTAGTCCATTCCACCGACAATTTTTAGTTCACAAAAATATTGTGTTTCACGAAAATGTATATAATTGGAAAATGCATCACCGTACTAAAGCATGTGCATCTGCATACGAAGACTACATTTTGCACATGACGAACGCATCGTCCGTGATTCCATTTTTCTCTAACGTACGCGTGAATAGAATTGGCGCACTCGCAGATGTTTGGTGCATACGGAACCATGAGGCCATGTTGGTTCCGTAAGTGGTGGTAATTATTTGTATTGTTTATGAATTACATAACCCTTTGCAAAGTGTTGGGCATCTATTCAATATCACACAACGGTACTAAAACATCATAATAATTATGTGTTGTTCTTTGGCGGGTGGTCCCCTTTAAAGGGATAGTTCAGTTTTGGTAAAGAGGAGCTTCAAGAAATAATTTTGTGTGAGGTAGTGAAAAACTGAGTGCAAAATTTGAAAGAGCACTTAATTTTAATGACAGAATCAACTTCATTTGAACAAAATCGGTTCGGAAACAGCTGAAATATAAGTATATCAGATTGGAATAAATGTGGGGACCAACTTTATTCAATAATGAATAGAAATTTATTAAAATGCTACACATTAAAAAAAATCTACTAAAATGGATTTTAAATTGTTTTAGATGATCTCTATAATATATAAATATTTCAACCAAACATCACATGCACATTTGTTGATCAAAAAATGGTTGGAACTAGAGGTGTATGTAGGTCTGCTTTTTAAATGAAAACAGCCCTGTAACTTAACCGCGTATATGTTTTTACTTCCATTCAAGCATCATTGAACTAGAACTGTTAAGTTTTTAATGATAATTTGAAAGTATTAATTACTAAAATTCTGTTAGAACAAAACTGTTTTTTCTTGAGACACGATAACTCAGATTCTACTTCATTTCAAGTCAAATTTCCTTCCTAGGTATGCACCAGATTGCATTATTTCAAGTAAAAATTGCAACAACTCCATAACCGTGCATGGGTGGACAACCTAACCCATCACACATCATCCCCCTCTTGGTCGCTTCGCTCCCTCGGGAATCGGTCTAGTCTACATAATGGCATACCTTGGTCATGTTGCTGCATCATAAAATGATGTGGCATTTTGTGCAATGTTTGAATTGTATAAATTTCACTTTTCGAATATTTTATTTGTAGGTGCATATTTTTTATAATAATGTTTTCTGCCTTGTCGGTAGAATCATGACGCACTTACGTACCCACATGGTACATGCCGTCAAGTCCGCATTTTCTTCTTAGGTATGCACCAGATTGCACAGTTCCAAGTCCAAAAATGCAAAAGCTCCCTACCGTGGGAAGGGGGAAACCCCCCTCCGACACCCTCCCCCCCCCCCCCCCCCCCCGCTCAGTCGTTTTGCTCCTTCGGGCTTGGTCGCTCCGATCCCTCGCTAAGTCACATACTCACCGCTAGCTGAAGGTTGGCAACCCGGCTTTATGCTATACCTGGTGATGCGGTTCCCCCCCCCCCCCCCCCCCAAAAAAAAAAAAAAAAAAAAAAGAAAAAAAAAGCAAGATTTGTTTTGCTCATTACGCCACTGACCACAGACGTTCCCGATTAGCATAGCGATGGCCTGAAAGTATTGATGCTCTGGTGTAGAATATCATCAACTCTATAGACATGCTAGACGGGTCTGAGGTTGTTCATCGTTCTCTTAATTTCATAGGTAGTCGTGGTAGTGCATATAGCTCTCTTACATGTATCCCTAAAATATATGGAATATATATACGTCATCACAATACCAAATCATTAAAATGCATCATTTTGTAGGATCTCCCGATGAAATATGATATTTCAAACCTGAATAAAATATAAGTTCAACCTGAATAGCATATTATTATTTATAGTTTTTTTTTCGAGAAAAAAATTGGTGTTATGGCGTAAATATTCAATCTGAATGAACACCAAAACAACAACAACAAAAACAACAACAACTATACTTCTAGTAACCACAGCTGGGCAGATTGTAGCTCTTGCAATTGTAGGGTTAAAGGTGCACCTGTAAAGTGTCAGATATTGCCCAAAATGACATGAGACTTCAATCCTATATCAAAATCATTGTAAGATATGTCTGAATAATGTGAAAGTTTCATTGAAAAATACACTGCTTTCCAGACCTGGTTAAAAAAGCGAAAATTTGCGTCAGCTTTTACAAGTAATTACAGTATATATATGACGCTTGTGACGTTTATGACCGTCTATAAACTGTCTTTAGCTGAATTATTATCAATGATATATATCTTCATACTAGAGGGGCATTTGAAAAGATCTAACCCATTTGTATTCTTCTCCTACCATATTAAGCTAAACAACACGGTAGAAGAGAAATGTGGAAGCTCAAAGTAATTTTTGTGGAGTTAGACACTTTACAGGTGCACCTTTAATTATATATACAACACAAGTAAATACATATTAAAGTGATCCATGTACTTTGTCTAACTCTACGAAAATTACTTTGAGCTTCCACATTTCTCTTCTACCGTGTTGTTTAACTTATGGTAAGAGAATAATAAAAAGGGGTTAGATTTGTTCAAATGTCCCTTTAGTCTGAAGATATCTATCATTGAAATCATTCAGCTCAAGACCGTCTACAGACGGTCATAAAGGTGACGTTCGAATCTACGGCAAAGAACTCAGAATAAGTTGTACAATCTGACGCAAATATTCGCTTTTTTAACCAGGAAAGCAGTGTTCTTTTTCAATGCAACTTTCACACATCTTTCAGACATATCTGACAATGATTTTTGTATAGGATTGAAGTCTCAAATGTTATTTTTGGCAATAAGTACATGGATCGCTTTAAGCCGGTTACCGATCAGCATAACGATGTACCCAGGGGGAAAACCACCATTTTTTTTAGGATTTCAGCTTTTGCCTGTTGTAAAAGGTTGGCCACCAGAAATTACTTCTAGGACATTCTAGGATCACAACCTAGGTGGACAACCTTGTAAACTAGCTACTGGAAGTCCACAGGATGAGTTTCAGCCTTAGGGGTCATGAAGACCCAGTCACACATCTTGCACATTTACACCACAATGCACTGCTGATTCCAGCTTGTTATTTCATGGAGGTCTTTCCTAGAGTCTTGTGCATCGTTTGATACAAAATTTGAGCATATTGCATATTTGGTTACTGTATCACACGTCGTTACAACGTGATGCGTCACACATGGACGTGGAATTTCGAATACAGCGCTTATGTATGAAATGCAAATAGCTCCTTAAGAGTTAAGAATAGGCTACATTTTGATCTTTAAAAACTGAATTCGCTTTGAAATACCTATTAAGAGCATTATACAATTACACCAACTATGTAAACTCATAAATCAATACAAAACAAAAGAATATATTTAAGAATATGAGTTGTTAATGTAGTAATTTGTTTAGATTGCGATAAAATGATACAAAATCCATCATAACTTTTCATCATTTGAATCAGATACGGGGGGAGGTACAGTCAAACCTGCTAATGCGACCACCTGTCTATAGCGACCACCTGCTCATAACGACCGCTCATAGATTTTCATAGATATTTTTCAAACGTAGTTTCAGTACCTCCCCGGAGCATACATAATGGTAATTATATGTGTACAGAAGAGTGAACATTTATTTGAACACTTATTAGTATTATGAAATCGCGTCCTTGTATGTGATGTTTAAACAGACATTATTTGCGCGGAGTTCTATTTACTGAGTATTAATTACATTAGAATAGCAGTTATCTTTCTATTTTATTATCAAGGTTATCACCTTGACGTGGTTTGGCAAAATAGTCTCGTTGGCACTTAACCAATTCAGGAATTAACCAGAGAATACTCGGGCTTGGGTCAATGTAAAATACATGTTATATCAATATCAATCAGTCCTGAACGGGTATTGTACGATTTTAATAGTCAGGAATGTGGTAGGAGTCTATTTTAATTTTTAAACAAAAGAATACATAAGAATATGAGTTGTCAATGTATTAATTTGTTTAGATTGCGATAACATGATACACAATCCATAATTTGAATCAGATACGGGGGTAGGTGTGTGTGTGTGTGTGTGTGTGTGTGTGTGTGTGTGTGTGTGTGTGTGTGTGTGTGTGTGTATTTGTGTGTGTGTGTGTGTGTGTGGGGGGGGGGGGGGGGGTAGGAGGGGGTCACCAGACCACCAGTGGACTCCAAAATAATTATAATCGAGGTCTACTCACGCAGTATGGACGAAGTGTAACTGAAGGCTAACATGACAAGTTCAAAGCATAGTTTCTTACTAGTTCTTAAAGGAGGTACATTATGAAGCTTGGAAGGGGGTACTGTTGTTAAGGATTGGCCCCAGAAGGGGCTTATAGGACCTTCTAGGAACACAACTTGGGTGAAAAACCTTGCGGACTATCTGCTGGAAGTCCACATCAAGCGTCAACTGAAGAGAAACAAACGTCTACACCAAACCACTCACTACACCGAACCACTCATCTCTGCCGAGTTGAAATATATGCTGCACCTTCATTCACCAGTTTATCCAGCGTGCATCATGATCTATGTCGTGTCATCAGGGATAAAGAGCCTTAGTCGAGGTCATGGCAGTAGCGGAAGCCAAACCGTACACAGCAACAGCGCATTCCTTCAGGACATATCAAATGTGCAGTGTTCTGGTCAAATAAAACCTCACCAACGTGAAAAGGGGGTGTTTGAAGGCACTAACAGGGTCTTTTTCCACTGAGCAGAAAAAAGACAAGACTCATGACACTCAACGCCTTCTACACCCTAACAAGAATCTCAAGAAGAAAAGAGGAAAAAACAGCCGCACCAGGCATCCAGGTAAGAGCAATGAAGTTCTGCGCATGACACTAATTTTTGCTAGTGTTAGACAGCTTGACATGTATGACTTCATATGAAAAGCAAGAATTCGGTGATATATTCCTCCTACTCTGTTCAAGGAAAGCGGCAGTATGAGAAGTGGTAGGAAGGCTAGCCTAGTGAAGTTCTTACAATAGGAAACCAAAGTGCCAAACCTAAACGTTTCTGATTTGCCTTAGGATAACAGAAAGATCAGCAGTGGTCCTTGCTGCAATATGTGCTCTATGGCACTGGTCCTTTCACAAAAGTGACACATTTAAAGCAATTCCAAAGCATGGAACCGCCTTCTTCATGTAGGAACAGTTATTCTGACACCCTTTGACACATCCATATGATATTGTCTTGTCCAGGCTTGCTGTCAGTTTAAACTAGAACTGCTTTTCCATCATTCATGGACTTTCCAAACTCTGTACATGATAGAATGTTTAGCTTGGGAATATGCGCATTCTTATCAATGATGGCATGAGAAGCTCGTTTGAGACAATGGAGAAAAGCGTCCTCTTTAGGAGGCAGTAGCTTCAGGAGAGTTGACTCGTTGTTCAAGAACTGTTAAGCTCTCAGTTTTCCCAGATCGGAATCCTTAAACTGGCCTGCTTTGGTGCTGTACACATCCATGGTGGGTTCTCGTGTCCGAGTGATAATGTCATATGTTAATGCATCGGCAGGTTTTTGTTTTACCAGCAATGTCGGTATGTTCTGATTCTGGGCTGTCCTCACCAACATCTCTGAGAGATCAGTGAGACGTCTTGAACCAGGAAATGTGCTTGTGACGTCAGTGTCATTAATATGAATAACTACTCTGTCGACTCTGTTAACTACTCTGTTGTAGAATGTGTGAAGTAAGACCCTTGTAACAGCCTCTTCATGCCTGTTGTGTAGATTCAAGGGCAGGAACCTCCATAGCAGACCCCACTGTGAGAACAACACTATTTTATTTATTCTTTGAATCCACCACCAATGTACAGATGGCTTTGACCAAGCTAAGGTTCAAGCTGTCCATAATCACCTTTCACAGGGGAAGCTCAAAAGGTTTGTTTTGGTAGCTTGATATCGTGAAAAACTCCTGTGGATCAGCAGCATGGGCATTTCCCACTGACTTCATAGACTTTGGCTCATTTGGATAGGGCACACCTCTGTTCCTGTTCAGCAGACTTCAGGCTGGCCTAACTGTATCTGTAACTACAAAAGTGTATGATATCGATACCGAAAGAAAATTCTTCCAGCAACAGATTTGCGTGCCATTCAGTGACTGCTTCAAATGCTTCACCTTTATGAGATGGCCAGTGACATATGCTGCACATTGCATCAACAACCACTGTTCTTTGACAGTTCGGTTATCATTGACCTTGACTACAACCTCTTGATCCCTGATGACACGATTCAGACTAGATGTATGGTGTGGGCTGGATGAATGGAGATGCAGCATAGAGGGAGCATACACTTGAACTTTGTCTGTAGAGATGGCTGCATTTAGTGGGTTTTTGTAGATGCTTTCTTTTTAAGTTTCGCTTCCTGTGGACTTCCAGGAGCTAGTCCGTGAAGTTGTCCAACTAGGTTGTATTTCTAGAAGGTCCTATGAGTCATTTATGGGGCCCAACCTTTAACATGAGCCAACTATGTTCATGTCTAATATACCTCATTTGCAAGCTTCACGATGTATCTCCTTTAGACCTAGAATGAGACTCGCCCTCAAACGTGTCATGTAAGCCTACAGACACACTTCGTCCAAACTGGGTGGGTAGACCTTGATTATAATTATTTTTGGAGTCCAATGATGAAAGGCTGGTCTTTTGAACACCCCCTTCCCTCCTCCCGTGTATCTCATTAAAAGGATAAGCTTAATATGTGATTTTGTGGATATATTTTGTATCATTTGATATAGTAATTTAACCACATCTAAACAAATTATAGCATTAGCAACTCATATTCTTATGTATTTCTTTGTTTTATTGCTTATGTTTTGTATTGTTTATTAATTTACATACTTCGTTTCATTATATATAATGATCTTAATAGTTATCTAAAATGCGAATTACATTTATAAAGATCGAAATATAGCCTATTTTTCATTTTAAAGAATTTAGTTGCCTTTTTTTACATATGTGCTGTATAGGCTACGAATTTCACGTCAGTATGTGATGTATCACGTTGTAACGACGTGTGACACAGTAACCAAAGATGCAATACGCTCAAACTTGGTATCAAATGTTGCGCAGGACTCTAGGGAAGACCTCCATGAAAAGACAAGCTGGAATCAGCAGTGCATTGTGGTGTAATTGTGCAAGATATGTGACTGGGTATTCATGACCCCTAAGGCTGAAACACACTATTTAGCTGCATAATTGGTGAATATCTTAAAACCCAACCTGTGGACTTCCAGTAGCTAGTTCGCGAGGTTGTCCACCTAGGTTGTGATCCCAGAAGGTCCTAGACGCCATTTCTGGTGGCCAACCTTTTACAACAGGCAAAAGCTGAAAAACCCCTTTTGCCCCCTGGGTAATGGCCTGAAGAATTAATGCATGAGTGTATAGAATATCATAAACTCGAAACGGGACTGAAGGCTGGACTGCGCGCTCATAATTTTAAAGGTATAGTGTCGCTTTCATACAGGCATCCCTAAATAAAGTCGGCAAAACATTTTCGTGATCTACATTAGGATACTTTAAGATTATATATCCAGTAGGTGAATTTGAAAGTTCACAGTGATATGGGATTCAAATGACTCAGATACATGGGTAACTAACTGTGTTGTAGTCGAACCCTTTGGCTAATTAATAGTGTTCTGATTTTAATGCGGCATGACTTATTATTATAAGCCTTGCCCAAAGTTAAATAGCGAAAATAGCGATACAGTAGTCTCCGCTTAATGGGGTAACCTTTAAAGGGGTACTCCTGTAAACGGGTAGGATTTGACAAAACATTCCTTATATATGTTTCTTCAGGAAATGTCCACCTTTTAAAGGGGTACTCCTGTTAAATGGGTTAAAATATCCCTTGCAAAACACTACCCCATTAAGCGGAGAATACTCATTGCACTGACTGTGTACACAGTTATAACTTTCCAGTGGATGATTAAATCTACGAACACTTGAATCGTAAATATCGAAAAACCAAAACGTGTTCCATGCTTCTGTACGAATACAACAAGGTATGAGAGAACCACTATAGAGTTACTAAAAGTTACAAAGGCAATATTAAATTAGAACATCAATGTATTTGACTAGATTTTGCGGATCATTTTGACTAGAATAGTGCAGGTGCCCGGCTGACTCAGTTTCTGATAATTGTTACTAGTTATTTTTTAGTTTATACCTTTAATAGTAAATCGTGGTTTCACTTGCATAACTTGAGGTAAACATATATATACTTCGCACAAAAAGTTCCGCAATCGGGGTTTGCGCATTAATTTCTTTTCTATTAGGTTATTACCATTGATAAATTTGGTATCCTTGGAAAGCGTGAATTCTCCCCTTTACATTGATATAACATTTGCTATGAGTATTTCATCATGGAATGTGCATTGTATCCAAATGTAGGGCAAAGTCAAAAGTGAAATGTTGCAAAATGCCCTGATTTTGTCAACAGTGTGCCTTCCTTTTGTTTGAAGATTAAAACGTGGCTTGAATGCCTATAATACGTTATTGCCATTCATAAATGTGGTATCATTAGAGAGCGTAAATTCTCCCCTTTACATTGGTATGAAATTTGTTATGAATATTTTATCATGCAATGTGCATTGCATCCAAACGTAGGGCAAAGTCAAAAGTGAAATGTTGCAAAATGCACTGATTTTGTCAACAGTGTGCCTTCCTTTTGTTTGAAGATTAAAACGTGGCTTGAATGCCTATAATACGTTATTGCCATTCATAAATGTGGTATCATTGGAAAGCGTGAATCCTCCTCTTTACATTGATATAACATGTGCTATGGATATTGTTATCATGGAATGTGCATTACATCTGAATGTAGGGCAAAGTAAAAAATGAAATGTTGCAAAATGCACTGATTTTGTCGACAATTTTTGTCGATTTTGTGCCTTCCTTTTGTTTGAAGATTAAAACGTGGCTTGAATGCATGACCACCTCACCCCCATTCAAGCCAAGGAAGGCACTCTGTTGACAAAATCAGTGCATTTTGCAACATTTCACTTTTGACTTTGCCCTACGTTTGGATGCAATGCACATTCCATGATAAAATATTCATAACAAATTTCATACCAATGTAAAGGGGAGAATTTACGCTTTCTAATGATACCAAATTTATGAATGGTTATAGCGTAAAACAAAAGTTATTAATGCGCAAACCTCTATTGCGGAACTTTTTGTGCGAGGTATATATACTGTTGGTTTCGTGACAAACAAATGTAATTTATTCAATCGTCGTTTCACAAGAGATTACTAAGACAGGCATGCATTGCATCTGTAGATTTGATGACAAGCAAATTTTAAACGTGGTTCCCCGAGAGATTAACATAATACATATTTTGCGGATTTTCATTACGAGCAACAGAATAATTATCTCGCCATGCTTGCAATGATCACATACCATCTTCGTCATAGGGATCTGTACAGTAACATTGTCCAAATCCACACATCTTACTTAGAACTATGTGTGGTACTTTCATATCTTGTTGTATTTGTACTATATCATTAGACGCATGGAACTGGTTTCGGTTTTTCAAACTCCCCTTTTGTTAAAAAGATATTTACAATTGAAGTGAACGGATTTTTAATTATCCACTGGAAATAAAAATCGACAAAACTTACCTACAACTCTAGCGGTTCTCACCTATCTCATTGTAATCGTATCCCAAGTATATGGAGCAGGTTTCGGTTTTCTGAGTTTCTGCTTCGTTATACATTATATTTATGATTGAAGTGTTTGGATTTGTAACTATCTACTGGATACTTAGAAATGTGTGCAAATAAGTGCAGTGAGTTGGCAAATACCCCCCACTTTGCAGTTTTGAGACTTCTACATAAATTGGAAAGTTGTTGAGAATGATATGTGAGATTTTCATAGAAAATGAATAATATTTACCTAGTGAAAAACGAGTAAATCGGTGTCTGATTGTATCCCGGTCGTTCGCGTGATAAAGTATCAAAATTCGTATAATATGGAGGATTTAGTCTCTGAATTCGGATACTCCTGACCACGGTCGAAAGCGTCTACAGACACTTTAAAGTTCAATCTTAAAAAAAGTATCGCCATGATTAGGGAGACATTTGGAAAATCAAACCCCATTTTATTCTTCAGTTGTACATACAGCCAAACAACAAGGTACAAGGTAAGACTTAGTGTGAAAGCTCCTAGTGATTTTGATTGGATTTGCACAAAGTTAATGGATCACTTTAAACCTGCTGAGAATATCCATGGACGAACGTGGCGAAGGTAACCAGAATGTTCAAGGTTAATTCGCCGTGACAGCGAGATGACATTTGTTTGCCCTGTTCGTGTTTTTGGAATGAGATATGCTACCAGAATAACCTCATGCACTATATTGCGTAGGTGGTGACCCCTGGTGAAATAAGTGGGAATATATCTCAGTCTAACAGGGATGTAGTAATTTTTTGCTGACATGTGCAAAAAGCGATGAATATATATAGTTGATAAAATGTGTATTCTTGTGATCTGATATGTCCACTCAGTGATTTCTGAACATTTCACGTCAAAAAGATGTTGTATGGTCAAGTATAATGAGCGGAATGTAAGTGATATTCGCTTAAGTACTTATTGCACGGATTTATAACTTTCCAGTGGATAATTAAAAATCCAAACACTTTTTAACGAAAGGGAAATTCGAAAACCAACACATGGTCCATGCTTCTATATTGGTAATACGAATACAACAAGGTATGAGGGAACCATTAGAGTTCTAAGTAAGTTTTGTGGATTTGGACAATGTTACTAGATCCGTTTATCTTATACGCGTCTTGTAGACAGGAGCAGTGATTTCGGCATAATTTCTCGAAGACGGTGCAACTAAACTAGGTACTGGATCCCTTTAATGGTTCCATGACAATGTATGCTGATCGGCTTTTCTAAATTTATATTAGTGTACACATTACATATTCCTAAACTGTTTGACCTTAATTTGTGTTTGCGGGTTTTTAAAAATTATATTTTAGCAATCAATTTCTTCATTTTGATGAGCCACAACTCATTGACAGATGATGTCACAGGGGGATTTTACTCTGGGGTTTATTTTTAAAGGTGGGGCTAGGCAAAATTAAGTAAATAAATAACAAAATGTTTCAAAATATACAAAACATATTATGGTCAAATAGTAAAACATATTTGATATGTGTAAATTGATAAAGGTACAAAACATCAACATTAATTTGCATCTCAGGGAATCTTTAACTATTATAATGTGACAACGCTCTAAGAGAAAAATAACTTGAAAGACGTTCTCAAAAAGAAGTCTCGCGAATTAAATTAGATGAACTGTGAATTAAGCTGGCTATGAAATATTCATCGTTGAACGTGTAGCGAAGGGTGATCGTATATTTCAAGGTTAAAGTGATCCATTAACTTTATATTTTCCTTCAAAAGTAATATTTGAGACTTTAGCTTATAATTATATCAATTTCATGGTAATGTTCTTGAAAATGATATGTGAGATTTTCATAGAAAGAGAATAGTGTTCTAGTCACAACTGAACAAAATAATGTATGAGTTATTATCCATATTGTTCAGGTGCAGAATCCAAATTCGGATACTATGGACGAATGAGTATCCTGATTCGGATACTCTTGACTACGGTCGAACGCGTCCATAGACGCATTCAAATTCAATCATAAATATCTCCATAATTGGGAGACATTTGAAAAATCAAAACCCATTTCATTCTTCTATTACTATAAGCCGAACAAGAAGGTATAAGAACGTGTGAAACGTCCAAGTGATTTGTGTTGAATTTGACAAAGTTAAAGGATCACTTTAACGCGTCGTGACAGGTTGCATGACAAGCGGGGTATATTATAGCTTTTGCCCTGATCGTGTTTTTGAAATGAGACACTTCCAAAAGATCTTCACTATCGCGATACGTAGCTGAATGAGCAGGATTGTCACAGGGCACCTAATATGTTTCAACTTTCAACGCTTTACAAAAGAGAACAGAATATATCTGATCACACAGTAATCGCGCGAATATAATTCGATGAGCCATGGATAAAACTGGCTGAGAATATTTATGGTGAATTAGGCGATCCGAGCGTTCGTGACAGCGGAATGAAAACTTCTGCCCTGTTCGTGCTTTTAAACAAATTTATAGACATTTTCAAGAGATCTTCACCATGTTCACTGTCGGGTAGGTTAAGTTGAATTGTAAGGTTTATAATAACTACAGGCTGCGACCTATATCTCTCGTTAAAAATAGCTGATGTGACATTATCGTTTTGGAAATTCTCTGGATTATTTTATAGTCATGATGTTATATGCCTAGGTTCTGATGTACATATTTATTTTTTGTTGGTTCTATTTTGAATATCGAATGAATCATGTTCACAAGCTATACGGTACTAATGACTCAGGATCATTAACAGGTAAACTCAGCGATGTCAAACTCCCGTGATCGCATCTGCGTAGACACACCACCATCTTTATCGTCAACACCGACACCGACATCGCTTTCCGTCGACAGGATGGTGAGATCTGACATGGCGTCGACCATATTTCTTATCCTTGTCATCATCTGCCTCCTCAACGTCGTGTCAATCGCCGTTGTCATGAAGTCGCCTACGATTCGGTCGTCGACGACGAATGAGAACAGGAAGTCGAAGAACAAGCCGCAGCCAAACATCGTGTTCTTGCTCGCCGACGACCTGGGTTACAACGACGTCGGGTATCACAACCCGGCGATGAAAACCGAGAACATCGACCGAATGGCGAAGGGAGGGGTGAGGCTTGAGAATTACTATGTGCAGCCAGTCTGCTCGCCGACCCGGAGTCAGCTGCTCAGTGGGAGATACCAGGTGAGGAAGGTCAGGGGTTCGGTTACCGGGTGGGTCTTTATATACGATTACTATAGCGACATACTACCATCATTATCAAACGTTTAAGACCACCCTTCCAAAATGCAATAAATAAAAAACACAACAAAGTTAAACATATTTATTTTTCAGACATACTTTTATTTTTAACGCATAACCTTTGTATCACACTTGAACTGCTGGGCTAATAACATTACCAGCAAAAAAATACATGGGGGCGGCGGGTCGAATTCGCCCCCGAAATTCCCAAATTCGCCCCCGGAACCAAAAATTCGCCCCCGAATTTTATTTTTTATTTTTTGGGATTTTCGAGATTTTTTTGTGGGATTTTTCTGTTTGGATTGTTATCAAATGTTTATAAATGATCACTTACAGCATTATAGCTTATTATTAGCCCCTGAAATTCGAAAAAGAGCCTGGAAATTTGTAGCCCCCGAAAATGGAGCCCCTGAAATAAAAACATTAATTTTATCGCTGACCATTACTCTTTTGCTACTGACCACTGTAGTAAACATGTTATGTAATCATTCAATAAGACAAAAGAATGCAGTCCAAATTATTGTAATACCCACAAATTCCCAGGTGGTCTTAAACTTTTGCTAATGATGGTATTACATACATGTATATATCGGTTATTGGGATGGAAATATGTGTTCAAAAGCGAGAATATGCCGCATATATACGTTGAGCAGTCGATGAGCAGGGACACCCCGTATTAAGGTTCTTAAGGCCGGCAATATGTCCTTGTTTCTATATACCCAGGGAGCAAACACCCCCTTTTTTAGGATATCAAACATGGAATTATAAAAGGTTGTGCACCAGAAATGTCTTCTAGGACCTTCTAGGATCACAATACTAGGTGGACAACCTCGCGATCTAGCTACTGGAAGTCCTCAAAACGCGTACAAACGATTTAACCCATAATGTACGTCATTTGATAGCGCCTTAAATCCTTAGGGTTCATGAAGGTTTGTCTCTGCTATTTTCACAATTACACTAACAAGCATTATGATATCATCAAATTGCTTCAGATCCGTGTTCTGTAGAGTCGTGTGCATTTTTTGATACCAGATTTAAGGCCTATTTATAGTTTTATTTTATTTATATTTGTACTCCATAATCTATATTTATATTCCCTATTCTACATTTTATACATTTCATTATCAAGATATGAAATTAAACATGTTTTACCTATGTAATGATTTAGTAAAATCAGATACCAACAATACACTATTAAGAACTAATATTCTTATGTTATTGTTTTTAAATGTTACTATTATAATAGTAACATTGTCCAAATCCTCAAAACTTACTTGGAACTCTACACAGAAAAAAACGCTGTTCAAAATTTCGTTGTTCAGAATTTTGTTGTTTAAATTTTGAGCAATATTGTTTAAATGACAGACTGAGTGTTCTAAACAGACACTGTTTAAAACACTCGGTCTAGTTGCAGAACATTTTTTAAACAATAGTTGTTTAAAAACGCTGGACGGGTTTCCTTCCCCGCCAACCATGGGCTGTTACGTTACGCGCACGCACACACGGCCGGCGGCGCTGCAACAATTTCATCATGGCGGATAACTATACCGTCCGTCAAGACTTTGGAGGAGTTCGGACTCGCTGAACTAATTGACGTATTCAGAGGTGAGAATTTAAACTAATTATTTAGTAATCTGAACGATTTTATACTTAAGACATATTTGTGCTTGCTTTGACATCTAAGCGATGTCTACAATACAGAATAAATTAAGATAGACTCTGCCAATCCCGTCCGCAGTGCAGTGATCGAAGTTGCACGGAATGTACGCGCCCGCGGAGGCAGCTAGCTAGCGCAGCGAGCGTTCGGCACGTCCAGAGCTGCGGCGATGCCGACCCTACCCCGGTAGACATCGCTTAGATGTCAAAGCAAGCACAAATATGTCTTAAGTATAACATCGTTCAGATTACTAAATAATTAGTTTAAATTCTCACCTCTGAATACGTCAATTAGTTCAGCGAGTCCGAACTCCTCCAAAGTCTTGACGGTATAGTCAACAGTTTTTTAAACAACAACATAAAACACCAGACTTTTTTAAACAATAGTTTTAAGCAACAACTTTGAACAACTGACTTTTAAACAATATCTTTGAACAACACTTTTAAACAATATTGTTAAAGAAAGCTTAAACAACCATTCTGTTTAAAATCTATTGTTTAAAAAGTTGTTTAAAATTTTAAACAACTTACTGTTTAAAGATTAAACAATCTTGGTTGTTCAAAATTGTAAACAATGTTGTTAGAGGGACCGGCTTAAACAGCGTTTTTGGCTGTTGTTTAAACAGTTGTTTAATTTTTTTTTGCTGTGTATACATCTTTATACATTAAGCTTGGTTTAAACAATGTTACGATAATGTGTTAATGTTGTAGGCCATTTTCTGAGCCATCGTACCCTTTTAGGTTGTATTGGTACATCATTGTTTCAACAAGTCCACACAATAATAATTGTATTTGACTCATATAAATGTTGTTCTCATTGGACTAGAAGTACACACATGTTTATCATGAATGAGCACTTTACATTAAGAACAACATAATTATACTGTTTGAATCCGTGACATTGCATTCTTGTCATTGATGGTGACGTAAACTGCTATGGAGAAGCATGTTCTTTATTGGGATAAGATCTTCAAGATGGATCACTATTAAACAGCTTGTATATGGCAGCTTTCCAAAGATTTGAATCCTCGAACTGGTCAGGTTGATGGTTTAAACAGCTATGGTTATATCAGGTGACTGCACATGTCTCCAGGACTCATTAACCATTACATTGTTCACTCAAATACTGTTCTAACTGAGGAAGCTCAGGGCAGTTCCTGTGTTAGCTGTCAACTGCACAACATATATGGTTCAAGAACTAGATGACTGTATGTAATGCCATTTGACATCTTAGACTTGGATCATTTTATCGAGCACATCATTGTTACTTCTTAGCGGATGATGTACTTTACATAAATGTATATGATCGTAAATGACGTTTAGTTTTAGAGGGATATCATTCATACAAATGCTTACGTTTACATCAGCATATCCACACTTATAGTATAGGGTATTTCACACCAATTTAATTATAATATGTCATATTGGCATCTGTGATAATGTAGCCTGATAATTGAGGTTTGATTGGTCACTTTGTAGTTTTGTCCCTCTTTTAAAAAATCTTCATCAGGCTAGCCTTCACAACTCCCTTGAACTCCCATGTGAGTGAAAATGTTCACTCTGTGTGCTGCATGGGCGTAGATACTTACGTAATACCTATTCATCAGGGGGGGATGAATGAATAGATCACCCCCTGATGAATAGGTATCAATGCTACGCCCATGGTCAGTCAGAATGCAACTCAGCCCGATTCCACTGTATTTATTCATATCGTATTCATAGATTTGCGACCCGCACGCACCAATGAGCAATGCAGAGGGGTATTATTTTGAGCTTTATGGAACCTTAACCCTAAAAGGGCCGGGCTATTTGAGGTCTTCAGCAGGCCGGGGGGGGGGGGGGCCATTGTGGCCCCCCCCCTAAGATCTCGGCCGCGGAGCGGCCGATCGCCCTGAAAATGTGCACGCATGATAAGTGAAGTGTATAGAATACAATGGTAATTTCTAATTTTTTTGAAAAATTCATTAATTTGCATATTTATGGTAATTTATGCAAATAAGTCATGAAATTCATATTTTTACCCATAAATCATATATTCTTCATAATTAAACTCTGGTTTTCACTACATATATTCTTCAGAGCATGTGGAATAATAATACGACAAAAAAAAGAGCCAGGTTCTTCCTTATGTTTTCTATTGTTTTGATAATTTCTTATGTATTTCTTTGTTTTTTAAACTTATGTATTTTATTGTTTTTGTTGTTCATTTTATTTCTAACTATAATTTATCTATTTTGAACCCCAAAAGCAACATATAAAATGAAAACAACACCAAATAACCAATGATATACCTCATTTTACGAAAATTGATATTTCCATATGTTTTGTACACAAATCACGAAATTGAGCGATTTTCGGGCTGACATGCATTGACAAAAGGTCACGTGACTTTATAACGGTAGGCCCGATTTTCGAAATTTTTGTTTTAAAATGTGCGCAAGACCCGAAAGAAAAAAGTCATCAAGCAGCGGCGCGTCATCTTACAGCGTTTTGGAGCAATAAAACAAATCGCGGAGAGGGGGGGGGGGGGGCATTATGGCCCCCCGGCCTTATTAGGGTTAACATAGTTTTTAATGAATGAATGTGGTATCAAATTTTAGAGGAAGAATCATATTTTATGTCTATACTAATTAATCAAGTATTAAATCAAATTTTACCAGTGAAATTTCTTGTCAAATATCACCAAAAAATAATAAGTTTAGAAGTAAAAAATAACAGTTTATGCTTCTTGCGCCTCAATGATTTTATAATCATTGTAAAGCATGTTTTATACTCTTTCAGGATATGTAGGTTTTATTTTGTTGCGTTGGATAATCGGGTCAGGAGCCAAGAAAATACCACTCAGGTACAAATTAAGAACAACTAAAATGCGAACGAGCATTCCTATTGGATGGTACATGGGTACGAAGGGGTGTGTTTAAAGCGGGCCAGTGATTGGCCTCATTCAAATAACGCAATACCAGGCTCCCCCTCGTAAACGCGCTGTGCGGGAAAAGAGAAATTCTCTCTCTCCCTCTCTCTTCATCGCGGGACGTGCAAAATCTGCGTGATGCTGAATCAACCAATCAACTAGCCTTTAGTCAAGGCTCCATATGGCTTGGAGATTCTCTATGCGATCGCGAGCTAGCTAGTTGTGAGAGAGCACGGGCTCAGCGAGCGATATGAACTGGCTCCCATATAGAGCCTTTATGAATTTGACACGCAGTAATTTATTAATGAGACGAAAACATTAACGAATCAGATCGCTAGATGCGGGTAACCTCTGCCTGACCCGGGGCCTAATACACGAGTATTGCCGTGGCGTGTTCCATCATGTATCAAGGGGTTTATTTAGTATCAGACATTAATATTATGATAACTATTCTAATGAACAAATTTGAGATACATCCGAGTAAAACTGAAGCATAAAAATACCCTTTTTTGTATCCATATCAAATCTCACCTCTTTATTTTAAAAGAAAGCAACATACTTTGAAATTACGTACCCTATTCATGTAATGGATGTGTCCATATCGACGGTTTAACATGTACGGCCAGATAGAGCGCTCTGTGTACGGTCTACGCTAGTATGTTGCGGAGACCCTCTAACAACCAGTAACCGTGTATTGTGCAAGAAAGCGTGTTTAGTTTTACTTGGTTTTGCTATGCAGTTTGATTGTGTGGCCGAAACAAAGACTAACACTCGCAAACGGATGATCTACCAACTTTGGTAGATGAATATTCGTTATTTGATAGGTTTACATTAGAAATAAACAACAAGCAATGTGCAAAGAGAGAAAGACTCTCGCGGTACCCGCTCGATGTGTTCGCTTCGCTCACACTCCGCTCGCTCCGCTCGAGAAATTGTGCATATAGCGTGAGAGTCTTGACGAAAGACTACCAATCAACGGGCTGGATTGCCGCTGAAAGCCAACAATATGATATTTTATTTTGTCCTTTGCTGGTCTTTGTTGGCTCCTGACCCGATTAAGAAATAAACGGCTTCAAAATTGACATATTTATAAAGTGTATTAAATTACCTTTCATATGGTATAAATATGAAGGAGACGCAAGTACATTTTGTAAGTTTTCAAGCCGAATGAAAAAGAACTTTCAAAAACGAATTTTGTCAAGTTATTACACTTGATTTTCATCTTTTTGTCGTTGTTGAATTAAAAATATAATTATATGGAAGCAAAGAATGACATATTTTCTACAATGTCATATATCAAATTGTACAATAGGTTATTGCAAACTGAAGTTATCGCATTTTTAAAATGATGTATCTCCAGCCGAGTACTATTCGGGAGAGAAAGTTCGATCGGTGGAATCTGAATAGAACGAGCGTTTTAGCCTCATTAAAACATGCTTTGCTCTATGACTGTGGTGTGCTGGATTGATTGCAGTATGTATCTAATGACTGGGGGTAATAATAATGATGCATTGCGATCATAACATCAACCTTATTATCATCATAAGCAGTGGCGTAGCGAGGGTCAAGTGATTGGGGGGGCACAGCGCGAGGGAGCGGAGCGACCAAGCCCGAGGGCGCGTAGCCCCCGTGGGGGGGGGGGGGGGGAGGGTGTGGGAGGGGGGTGTCCCCCCTCCCACGGTAGGGAGCTTTTGCAAATTTTTACTTGAAATAATGCAATTTGGTGCATACCTTGGAAGGAAATTTGATAATACTGAATTAAAGAAATCATTTCCCTCATGATAAAGTATACACACACAATCAAACCTACGTGTACACACACACCAGACTCAAATACTCTCACGCCGTATGCTTGTCTACATTTATTTGGGGGAGGGTGTGGGAGGGAGTTCACCCCCTCCCAATTTTTTTGAAATTTTTGAAATTGGTGTTTAAAATATCACTGTAGAAGTATGGTCATTATTGTCTTTATCATTGTCTTAATCATGGGTGTTAAAATGGTATATAATAGTGAATCTACTCGTTACGTATTTTAAAACGGTAATAGCGAGGAAAGATTAAGCCCGTGAGATGGATCAACGTGATCCTGTATACTATAGAGCCATCTATATAGTCTAGGGCATTGAGCTCCAATGGAACTAAGCAAAAGTGGTGGGGAGACCTTGCGAGGAAGCGAAGCGACCGAGCGGGGGAGGGTGTGGGAGGGGGTGTCCCCCTCCCACAGTAGGGAGCTTTCGTATTTTGGGGCCTGAAATTGTGCGATTTGGTGCACACCTAAGTATGGAACCAAACATACTTAATGACAAAGGAGGGGGACAATCTCCTCCCCTTTCTAATGTGGGGGACATACTATTCCAATTTTATTTGCATTTAGCGCATATGGACCGAATTTACTAAAAGATATATTATTTCAAATTATTTTATTTTCCGATGATAGTGTGCTATAAACATGATAGATGAGGGTCTAATAAATGTCGTATATATCAGTATTTCAGAATATGTGCGCGAAGCGCGCGGCAAAAATTAAGATTTACAGTCCTTTTCAAACTAAAAAAAACCCAGCTATGCTCGGGTCCCTTGAATTAGTTTCAGTAGGCCTATGCTCAACTAATGCAGATATCGACTCTGGAGAAGATGACTGGTGCTCCTTCAATCATGATCATCAACAATATGCCTAGATTATGCATAATGAATTAATGAAACGGGTGCATTTGGAGTGAAGAAATTAGTAAAAGAAGTTTGTCTTTACCTAGACATTTAGGACTACGTAGTGCAGCTATGCGCCTTTATAGCCTGCATGAAGGCGTCAAAATTATCTATAAAAGCGGGAGGCAGATTCAAGATCCTAAAAGGGCCCTTGGTATGATAAACGATTTCCCATGCTAGGAAGTTTGTTAGGCCTATACGCGCTCTATGTCTTCTGAAATGCGGTGAGCGTCGATCCTCGCGCACGGGACTGCAAATTTGCATAATGCGCTATATTGGAAGGATTCTTCAAACTGATATAGGTGCGCTATTGCTAGTACTAGGGAACGACTGTTATGTTCTTGGTTATTATCGTTGATAATTATTATTATCACACATTAAATAAAACGTGATAATAATGAATGATATACATTGTAGACACATTTGGCTTCATGTCGGGTCGTCATTTTTTTTTTTTTTTTTTTTGCCAAACGATTGGGGGGGGGGGGGGCACGTGCCCCCCCCCCCCCCCCGTGCCCCCCCGTAGCTACGCCACTGATCATAAGTATTACAATTATAATTCTTATGCATTTCTTTGTTTCAAATTATTTAGTTTTGTATTGTTTTATCATTTGTTTTGCCAGTGTATTGTTTTATCATTTGTTTGTCAGTGTATTGTTTTGCATCATAATGCCATCTAACATGTATAGGGTTTTACAGATAAATATTTTTGTCATTCTATAATCTGCACAATTTCCACGAATTTTTGTCCATAAGCGTATGTGAAATTTCATATTATATGTCTGACACGTGACATATACAGACACGTGACTTACAAACCATCGAAGTAAAAAGGCAAAATTTGGTATCAAAAGATGCACACCTATCTATGAAAGACATGTCCGAAGAAATGTGATGATAGCAGCATGCGTTTGGGTGTAATCGTGAAAATACCAGAGTAGGGCATTCATAAACCCTAAGGATTAAAGGCGCTTTTAACGTAAAGTAGGGGTAAAATCCTTCATATGTGTTACGTGGCCTTCCAGTAGCTAGTTCGCGAGGTTGTCCACCTAGGTTATGCTTCTACAAGGTCTTAGAAGACAATTCTGGGCCCCAACCTTTTATAACATTCCATGTCTGTAAAACCCCCTTTGTTCCCTAGGTAATATGAAAAGCTTTGCTCCAAAAGGCGCTAAATCCATTCTTGACAAAAATTGAGTTAACGATATCAGTACATTAATAAGTTACGTAGCTATTTAAAATAAAAATATGGAAGGTTCAACTTTCGTATTCCTATAGGCTTGTGTACAAAGTTAGAAAAAGAAACCTGCTTTTCTCGAAAGTTAAAAAAGTGGATTTTGCGCCTTTTCGAATAAAGCTCTTCATATCGGATATATCGAGTGTTTTGTGGTATATCAGTTTGTTTTGATGATACGTCGAAAAAAAGGAACACAATTAAACAAAACAAACACAAACAAAGTAACAGAATGTGCAAAGAGAAAACGGTAGAAAGAGAAATGCTGATTTTTGTTCCACTTTTTTAAAAATGCAATTTTAATTCCACTCTTTATTATCTATAAACAGTATATCCAGTTGTCTACCTACGCTTTAGCCATTCTTGTTGCCTTTTCAAACGCCTTGTTTGCTCTTTTACTAAAATTTCCCCCGATGTTTTTATACAAGATACACACTGGACTACAACACAGCATCATGTGGGTCGGCCAACCCTCCTGTCACCCGCTCACCGACCCGACGCTCGCGGACAAGCTCCGAGAGGCGGGTTACTCCACGCACGCCGTCGGCAAGTGGCACATGGGGTATTACAAGAAACAATGCTGGCCAACCTACCGGGGGTTCGACTCCTTCTTTGGTAAGACTAATAGGTAGGTAGGGAAACTTGTAGTCAGAACTAATAAACCGACTCGTTGTGGGTTCCATTTAATATATATATGGTCATACTACCCACCCGATGGAACCACGCGCAGTTTCAGTGGAATAACCATGGGAACGTACATGTAGACTGATTTTGCGGGCTAGGAAACTTGTACCTACTAAGCCTACCGGAAAGAACTCATGCAGTGTGGCACAGTGTGAGCACACTGTGTAAATCACGCACAGCACGTACAGCGTGCATTTTAAAAGTGTCGACATGCACTCATCAACCTGTGAACACACTGCGTGTACACTGTGGTCACACTGTGAACACACTACGACTACACTGTGATCACACTACACTGTGATCACACTGTAAACACACTGCAATTACACTGATTACACTGTAAACACACTGCGACTACACTATGATCACACTGTGCACACACTGCGACTGCACTATGACCACACTGTGGACACACTGCGACTACACTTTGATCACACTGTGGACACACTGCGACTACACTGTGATTGGACTGCGAAAACACTGCGACTATACTGTGACCACACTTAAACAGTGTGAACACCCTATTTTACAAACTATAAATGCAGGGTATATATTACAGTGAGCTGACAGTGTGTTCACAATGTGTTCACTGAACCCAGGTGATTGGTGCAGAGAGGGACAGAGGGCATAACTAAGTGGGGCATAGGCGTAGGAGGATATTCGGGAAAACGATAACATATTCGGGCAAACTCGGGTTACATTCGGGCAAATCGTCAAAGATATATAATTTTCTGGCATTAAAAAAGCGAGGATTATTTTTTTAAAGAAAAGTTATTTGAGCAAAATACCTAAGATGACATTTGACAGTAGTAGGCCAACACTTAAATTGTTTTTCAGGTTTTCTGACAGGCAGCAAGACGTACTACACCCACCGTCACGAGGGCGGACAGCCGGGGATTCAGGGCTTCAGTTCCTGGACCGGTTACGACCTGCGGGACCAGGTCCGACAGGTAGCCCAGGACTACCAGGGAGTATACTCCACGCACCTCTTCAGTAACAAGTCACGGGAGATCATCCGCCAACACAACACTTCAAAGGTTGGTTTATACAAGGAAACCTTGTTATAACGAGCTAGGTATACATAATACCGCTCATTACAAGTTAATATCAATTGGCGGTCTTGAGGACCTTGTTATATCGGGGTTTCCCTGTACATTGAACGTAAAGCGTCTCATTGTCTTACTTTCCTGCATGTGAACACTGAGGGCATATTATACAAATAGTGCATGGTTTGGAGTTGAATAAACCAGAATAGACACCGATACATTTTGAATTTCTCGAGTGCATTTAGTATTGCATCGAGGCCGCAGGCCGAGTGCAATATAATTGCACGAGTGAAATTTAAAATGTAGAGGTGTGTATTGTGGAATATTTAACGACAAGAAGCATGAACTATTTGTTATTATAAGAAGATTATTTTGAGGAACTGGTTTTGTTATCATATTGATGAACCCGAATTGACCTCACGGCTGTGACGTCACAATGCTTGTTTTTATTGTATTTTCTATCGAAGAAAAAACTCGCGAAAGTGATCATGAAAAAGATGGAAAATGCTTGGTTTTGTAAATTATCTGCTCCGTAGTAAATAAATGTTAGCAGTTTCGTAAATTGCATGGTATGTGGTTTGGTATTGCTAAGTTTGGGACTGGAAATGCACACAGCCCTTTGATTATTCTCACTTTTACGGACAATTTTACGGCGATTTCACAGCGGACTGAATTTGACGTTATGCACTTCAAGACCATGCCTTGTTTGGCTCTCTATGGGAAGTGTGTACACACATACCGTGCATGAATATATGTTATAGTGCACGTTACCAGGTAGTAACGTGCACTATACTGGATTAAGCATCGGTAATCAACCAATAGGAATGCTAAATTTCCCTTCATTATGACGTCATCATTTGTTAAGGGCCAAAAATATGGGGGTTGACTGCATTTTGGAGTACGATTGTTTTACTTGCACACAATATTCCTTGAATCAAAAGAAAAAAAAATATCCGAAGAGACACTCTGTATCTATGCAAATTAGCCTAATTTCCATAATTTATGCAAATTGATTCATGAAAATTGGATATTCTATGAAAATGGTGTTTTTAAATTCCTTGGATCAAAAGAAGAAAATACATCCAAAGAGACACTCTGTATCTATGCAAATTAGGCATATTTTCCATAATTTATGCAAATGTATTAATGGGAATGAGATATTCTATCAAAATTGTGTATTTACTGAGATATTTTAAGGAGAAACATAGATGACCTAGGGTATATCAAGGCCAGAGGATCAATTTATTATTTACGCAAATATAGGGTATTTTTTCCCCTCGAGAACGATTGTGTGTTATACCTTTGAATATAAAGTGACACCACCGGGGGTCCCAAGTCTAACTTAAATCCTTAGTTGGACTTAGAATTATGGTAGGCCACTGGTAGTTAGGAATTAAACATAATTATTCAAGAGCCTAAATGCGAATATTTGAAACTATCATCCAAAATTTATATCAATAACTTGAAGTCTCTTTGATATAAAAGACAAAATTCATGATTTTTAGCAAAACTGTAGGTCTGTTTAAAGAACTCGTTTAACAATTTTTTACAAAGAAAGTGATGGCTTTCCATACTTTTTAAGTCCAACTTAGTGTTAAGTTCGACTTGGGATGTTTGTGAAACACCCCCATGGTTTGTTATATACATGAGTAGTAGTCTTCATAGCCGGATTGTATTCTTGAATTGCAGCCCCTTTTCCTGTACCACTCGTTTCAAGCCGTTCACAACCCGCTCGAAGTGCCGGACCGCTACCTCGAAGAGTTCGATTATATTCCGGACCAAAATAGGCGCATCTATGCGGGAATGATCAAATGTATGGACGAGGCTGTCGGGAATATTACCGATGCTCTGCGGGAAAAGGGAATTTTAAACAACACCGTCATCATCTTCTCATCAGGTACGATCGTTTTCCCTCCCATGGGTAGATAAAAGATAGATGATGATGATACTGGTGATGATAAATATAATGATGATGATGATGATGATGATGATGATGATGATGATGATGATAGTGATGCTGCTGATGCTACTGATGATGTTGATGCTGTGAAGGATGATGAATAATAATGATGTTGATGCAGGTGCGGGTGATGCTGCCGCTGCTGTTGTTGTTGTTGTTGATGATGATGACGGTGCGAATGACGAATGTGAACGTTACTAATGATTGTTGTGAATATTTGATCTGAAGATTCATGATTGATATAATTTCTCGTAATACTGCTGCTGATGCCGCCGATGATGATATTAATAGTAGGATTATATTGTTGCGGACAGGTAAATACCTAGGTTAAAATACTGCACTGATTTACTTTTACTCACAAAATCATTTGTTAATCAGTGGTAATGTGTCACAATAATTAATACTAGATCTTTTTTAAAACTCGGATCCATGTACAGATAACGGAGCCAATCCTAAACAAGGCGGGAGTAACTGGCCCCTGCGCGGCACGAAGCGAACCATGTGGGAGGGTGGCATCAAGGCCGTAGGCTTCGTGTCCAGCCCCTTGCTCCCCAAATCTGCGCGGGGCACGATCAACCGCGAATTGTTTCACGTAACCGACTGGTTTCCAACTCTAGTGAAGGGCATGGCGCGAGGGAAGCTCAAGGAGTTGGATCTGGACGGGTACGATGTGTGGAAACACCTGATGCACCCGGCTACACCGTACGTAATGTTAAAAAACCCTATGATTGTGACCCGCCATTGCCTAACATTATTATGTTTTTTCAATAAGACAACGTCATCGTGACAAATTTGTAATTGAAAACTATTCTACTCCCATTTTTGGAAAATACCGAATGAATTTCCCGTGAGTAACACAAATATAGCAGTTCCACTCAGGGCCATTCCATTATACCAATAACATGTTCAACGACATCAAATGGCGCTTACTCAGTTTTGTTTATGTAATTGGAATGTTACGCAGCAGCAATTGATTTATGTTTTTCGAAACTAAATGCAAACATTTCTATTATATTTTCGATCAGCTTATACCGTACAAAACGCCTTGTAGGCACGCTAGAAATAAGAAATAATGTTCACTCGTTCTTATTTTCGTATCTGTTATGTTGCGTCATCATTACCATATACAGTCGAAAGAAGAAGAGGAAGGCAAAAGCATGGCCCCGGAAGGAGATCCTGCACAACATTGACCCCTACTCGCCAACTTACGCCGATCTCCCTACGAGGTTCGTGACCTCAATGTCCGCTGCGATTCGCTACGAAAACTGGAAGCTCATCACTTCTCAATCAGGTAGTAATTTGCATGTAATACTATTTATTGCGATTCCCAGTAAATAAGTAAATAAGTAAATGGCCCATCAGGTTCCCACTAGACCAGATTCTGGATGTGTTTTGAAGTTGCATAAACAATCTGTACTGAAACACACTCAACGCGCGTTTTATGTACAAGCAGTAATAATTCATGCAATTGCCCAAAACATGAAAGGCCGGTATTCTACTAAAGTTATCAACTTAGGGCTAGACTAAAAAAGACAAGAAATTCCCAGTAACCAGTTAAACCAGTTCAGACAAAGGGAATTTAACAATCACATTGATGGTTTTCATGCACCACTTCTGATTGTTTCTTGTCATTAGACTTCCAGACAATTGGATGCTTGAAATTCCAATGGCATGCTTGAACATGTCTCTAGTTATATACTGTCCTTTTAGTCAGCGGACATAATATAACTGGTGACTTGTCAAACAATGTCATTGGAATGTTAGTCTGAGGACAAACAATAGGGTTTATCTATAGTTGTGCGTGACAACCATCAATGTGCTAGTCAAATTCCACTGGGGTGAAATGTTTTTTTTGGTACTGGGTTGGTGGTATTTTATGTCCATTTAGTCCAGCCTAAGGTGATACATTTAGTAGAATACTGTTCACCCAATGGTTTGAAAGTTCCAGTAATTATCACACGCCGTCATGCGACAAGAACATGTCCAATCTTTATCTGGTGCTATAGTGCGTACTGCGTAGGCTTGATTGTGCGCAATTAATAACATTGAGCCACCGTGCATTTCGCACCGTGCGCAAGTCATTCGATCGATGGCAACGAACGTCTATTTTTGAATCCGAACTAACAGCTATACGTTATCGTTGATTATAATTTTTGTGCAGCAAAAACCCCAGTAATAATCACATCATGATATCTGTTAGAGACGTGGCCGATATGAGCACATCACAAGGCCCCGTTGCAGGAAGAGATGCAATCGACTCTAAAGTTGCAGTTAATCAGTGGCGTAATGAGCAAAAACTTTGGGGGGGGGGGGGGGGGGGGGGCTAAACAAAATCCGCATCACCACCGGATATTGCGAGGGAGCGAAGCGACTGAGCGGGGAGAGGGTGTGGGAGGGGGGTGTCCCCCAAGGCTCCCACGGTAGGTAGCTTCTGCATTTTTGGACTTGAAACTGTGCAATCTGGTGTATACCTGGAAAGGAAATTCTGACTTGACGACATGAACTATAATGTGCGTTAGTGCGTCATCATCGTCATGATTCTTAACCAGAAGAGGTTATGATTGATTCATGAAGAAAAACAAAAATGCACCTCCAAAATAATATTCGCAAAGTGACATATTCAGTTCAAACGGTGCATCAAAAGCATTATTTTATAACAAAACAACATGAACATTGTATTCCAGACGTATACAAGACCGATTTCCGAGGGAGCGAAACGATAACCGAGAGGGGGAAGGGTGATGGGAGGGTGTGATGGTAGGTGTGTGCACGGTAAAGGTGCTTTTGCAACGTTTTAGTTGAAATTATGCAATCTGGTGGGCCATTCTTGGTCACGTGTGTGACCCAAAACATGACAAATTTTGAAATGGGATGCTTATATTTCAGTAAGTATGAGACTATAATGATTTTTACTTCATATGTGACTTGAATATGTTGTAGTCTTTCAAACTTAACACAAAAGATTTTATAAGGATTACGTAACTCAATGTCAGAGGTCAAATAGCATGGGTCACGTGTGTGACTTCGCACGGAGCGCTTTTTTCATAACTAAATTTCATTTGGAAAATTCTTTAAAATATGAATAGCTATAATGTTCATCTTATTACCAGAGAAGTACTATACATTTGTAAGTACAACAATAGCAATGAATGAGAATTATATCAAACCGTTGTTTTTATAGTACTTAATTATGTGGCAACGTCTGGTCACGTGTGTGACATTTTGGGGTGGTCACGTGTGTGACATGTACAATATGAATGGAAAAATGGGAATTTTATAATATCGGGTTTAGAAAAGAATGAAAGGTTGAATTTTTACAAAGTTGGTATCAACCTGTACAGGAAAGTGAGAAGAATGAGCTTGCTAATTATCCTTTTGATATCTTGATTATTTTCTGAATTATGATTATTAGAAAAATATTGAAATATGTAAATTTATGCAAATGAGTAAAAAAGTTTCATTTTAAACTTCAAATCATGTATTTCATGAAACTTTACACATGGATCATTCCAAAAATGGAACAAAACTACAGAAAAATAAAACTTCAATTTTTCCGAAAAAGTTTCACTTTTCAAAGAATGGCCCTGGTGCATAATTGGGAAGGAAATTTGACTTGACATGAAGTAAAATCTGAGTTTTCTTGTCTAAATCACTGTTATCGAATTAGATAAAAGCTATGATTTAAAATATTTTTTTTTGGGGGGGGGGGGGGGGGGGCAAGCGCCCCCAAGCCCCACACCAGTACGCCAGTGCAGTTAATTGTAAGTGGGATCATGTGATCAAATTCGCAAATCTGATCGGTTGAATGCTCATATTTTCTGACTTGCAACTAATTGCAACTTTAAAATCTCTTTCTGCAACGGAACCCAGACATAGTAAGACCGCGTCTACCTAAAATGAGTGGGACTGGATTTTTCTTTAGTACACATATTATGGTACGATCTGTGTATATATTGTTCGCTTCATGACATTTGTGAATGTCATTCCCGTAATCCCCAATCATGCCAATGGAATTATAGTAATGACTCCATCCATCACAAATTATTTTATAACTATTATTTTTTTTAAATAGGGAATGGAAGTTGGATAGCGCCCCCTGAGTCCGCTGAGACTACAGTCCATCCGACCGATCGACGCGACAAGAGAGTGTGGCTGTTCAACATGAGGGATGATCCCAACGAGACGAACGATCTAGCGCGTGATCGCTTTGATGTAACAGTGGCGCTACTGCGCCGAATCGGATGGTATCTACGAGATTCGGTTCCGGTGTTCTATCCCCATCCGGACATTCGAGCAAATCCGGCTCTGCACAACGATACGTGGAGTGACTGGATATATGACTGACAGATTGAAGATGTCATATGAATGACAGAAGATGATTTAAAAGAAGAGGATGATGTACATACAAAAGAAAGATCCCAAAGTCGCAAACAATCTAGAATCGCACAATCGCATAAACTTAACCGCCGCATATTATTGCGTCGACTTCGGTGGTATCTACAGGATTCGGTTTCGGTGATCTGTCCAGTTTTGGACATTCAAGTAAATCCGGGTCTGCACAAGGATTGGTGGATTTATGAATGATAAGAAAAACAAAATTTTAGAAAACGAAATAGGTATTCCAACGAGACAAACGATCTTGACTGCGTGATCAAATCGATGTGACCATTACTCTATCACGTAGTTCCGGTCTATAAACACAGTTTTCTACCCGATTATCCGAGAGCTGAGTTTTATTTGATAAAATAAATATATCTGCCTATTTATCACATTACCCAATATAATTTGAGCTGACGTAGAACCTTGGGTGGGGGTGTTGGGTGGTGTTTTTTTTTTTGTTTGTTTTTTTTTTTGGGGGGGGGGGGGGCTTGGGGCTTGGGGTGGTTCCAAAGTAGGGGCTCGGAGCGGATCACCGCGTTTGCAAGGGGGTTTGCGGAGTGGATCGCCCGGCCTCGACACGTTTGCAAGCTAGAGAGGCTCTTTTTTTTTGGGGGGGGGGGGGGGGGGTGGGGGGGGGGGGGGGGTTGGGGAGTGGGGTGGTTCCAAAGTAGGGGCTCGGAGCGGATCACCGCGTTTGCAAGGGGGTTTGCGGAGTGGATCGCCCGGCCTCGACACGTTTGCAAGCTAGAGAGTCTCCGGACCGGATCGACTCCAGTGGCTGTCAATTCACTACCAGTGGACCCAGCGGAACAGGTGGAACGGCCGATATTTAGGATCACTGGGGTCTGCACAGCAGCGGAGCGGCCAATAGTTATGATTTGGGGAGTTCGCGGAATGTAAAATTAAGCATTAAAAAATTGGGTCTTGAGGGCGGAAACAAATATATAGTGCCAGGTATGGGGAATTATGCCTACCCCCTCCCCAACCCCGCGTAGAACATAGTAAATGGTTATGATCATGATAATGAATGAATGTCTATGTATGTATCAAATACGTATCTCGGTGATTTTTGTGTTGGTACGACCTACTTGGGACTTTGACTTGATTTGCACGTGGAAATCTCTAGTATGTATAACGTCATGGGTTAGGACAACACGCATCTCCAAAGGTAGTGCGCTCTTTCAAGTTTCATTGACAGAATTGAGAACGCGTATGTACGCGTATGTACAGTGTCAGTAGTTTACGCGTACTTATACTGTCAGTACTTCAAAAGAAACCGCATGCTCATGGGTAGATCGTTCTTTCATTGGCTGAATTACGAAATGATTTTGCTGTCATCTGGATCAGGAAAAGTTCCGCCACTCGGTAGTTCCCCATGATCTTTATCATATAAAAAGACCATGCTGCCTTCATTGGTCGCACATAGAGTTTGACCAAGGCTGTTGAAAGTGTGGGACCGGGAAGTGGAAGAACCAGGTAATGCCCCCTAAAGATGCTTAAAGGGGTAGTACAGTTTTGATAAGGCTGAACTTTAGGAATCAAAACCTGCACAATAACATTACAAACTACCCAGCTAGCCACCTGACGTCGTGCCAATGTTGGGCCGATGTCATTTTCGTTGTAAGGGGACGTTGGGCCAACATGCGTCATGCGACGTCACCGAGACGTTAAAATGTCCGCCAGCCCAACATCAGCTCGGCGTCTTTTTTTAATGCTGGCCCAACGTCATTTAGCGATTTCGGCCCAACATCAATTATTGACAATGGCCCAATGTCAGTTCTAACGTAGGCCCAACATCGATTCCTGACGTTGAGAGAACATCAAGTTCTGACGTCGGCCCGACGTTAAAATGTCTGCCAGCCCAACATTGTCCCAACATCATTTTGTGATGTCGGGAAAATGTCAATTTCCGACAATGGCCCAACACCGAATCCTGACATAGGACAAATATCAAATTATGATGTGGGCTCGACGTTTAAATGTCCGCCAGCCCAACATCGTCACTACGTCATTTTGTGATATTGGCATAACGTCAATTTCCGACATTGGCCCAACATCAACTCATGACATTGGATCAACATAGCATTATGATGTCGGCTCGAGGTTAAAATGTCCGCTAGCCCCACATTGTCACGACATAATTCTGTGATGTTAAGCCAATGTCAATTTCCGACAATGGCCCAACACCGAATCCAGACATAGGACAGATATCAAATTCTGATGTGGGCTCGACGTTAAAATGTCCGCCAGCCCAACATCGTCACTACGTCATTATGTGATATTGGCATAATGTCAATTTCCGACAATGGCCCAATATCAACTCATGACATTGGACCAACATAACATTATGATGTCGGCTCGAGGTTAAAATGTCCGCTAGCCCAACGTTGTCACGACATCATTCTGTGATGTTGGCCCAACGTCAATTTCCGCCAATGGCACAATATCAAATCCTGATGTTGGGCCAACATCAAATTCTGACGTTGGCCCGACATTAAAATGTCCGCCAGCCCGACATTAGCCCAACGTTATTTTTTATTGTTGGCCCAACATCAAATCTTGACGTTGGCCCAACATCAAATATTGACGTTCGCCCGACGTTTGAATGTCCGCTAACCCAACATCGGCCCAACGTCATTTTCTGATGCAGGACCAACATCACAATTTGACAATGGCCCAATGTCAAATGGCCAACGTAGGACCAACATCAAAAACGTAAAAAGAAATTGGAAAACTGCATAGATTCCACGTCCGATCCAGGCATTTTGTTTAACCTGTACACACATTCATTCATAAATCATAAATCATAATCATAATTCTATAAATATCCTATTCCTATACCTATTGCTTAGTCCTAAACCTATCATCATATCGTCCTACAAACATAGGTCGCAATCGGTATAATATATATACACCTCTTCTTAGCATGTATGTTTTGTAATGGTTAGTATTTGCAGAGCGTTGAATATTAAATAATCCACCTTCAAATCATATTCATAACACTATTTAAAGGTGTTATTTATATTCTTATATATCCTTCTAAATTATATACAGCAGCAAGGACATGACAACATTATATTTTTTAATATAAATAATTCAAAAAATCGAAAATTTTCATTTCACTTACGATCGCTTATAATCGATCATGAATTCACCGATAGCAATACTTCTTTTTTTTAACTTTTGAATTACTAATGTTTGTAATCGATCAAACGAAATTCAATTCATTCAAGATTCTCAAAGCAAGTTCACAAAAATATTATAAGTATCCAGCTAGCTAACTGATGTCGGACCGGTGTCGGCAGATCGTCGGCAAGATCGCGGTCGACAAACAGACGTCGCGCCAACATTACGCCAACGTCGAATTTAAGTTGGAGGTTTTGGAAATGAAATAATTCGGGAAATGGTTGTAGTTGAATGTCGTGCCGATGTCATTAAGCTGACGAAAAAATACGTCTCAAATAAAACGTCGCGCTAAAATCGCACCAATGCCGAAACTGATACCAATTTAAGAGCTCGATAGAGGGTTGTAATATTAATGTTGGGCCGATGTCAATAAACCAACATGAATATGACATCTCAAATTTAACGTTGGGCCAATGTTGTACCGATGTCGAAATATATCATTTTAAGAGGTCGGTAAATTGTCGTGGAATTGATGTCGGACGGATGTTATTAATTGGACATCAATATGACATCACAAATATGACGTCAAGCCGATATCGCGCCGATGTCAGAATTGGCAGCAATGACACGAGTCGGCAAACAGTCATGAAATCGATGTTCAGCCGATGTCAATATTCTGACATGAATATGTCATCTCCAATACGACGTCGGGATAATTTCGCGCCGATGTTGGAACTGGTAGCAATTAAAGAGGTCGCTAAAACGTTGTAAATTTATGTCGGGCCAATGTTATTAATTAAACATAAATATGACAACTCAAATACAACTTTGGGCCTATACCACACAGATGTCGGAACTTATAGCAATTTTAAAGGTCGTTGAAAGGTTGTTAAATAGATGTCGGGCGGATGTCATTGCTCGTACATAAATATGACATCTCTATTAAGACGTCAGTCCGATATTGTGATGATGTTGGATCTGGTAGCAATTTAAGAGGTCGGTACATGGTTGTGAAATTGATGTCGGGCCAATGTTTTTAATTGGACCCCAATATGATATCTCAATTATGACGTCACACCGATATCTTGCCGATGTCAAAACCGTTATCAATGGAACAAGTCGGCAAATGGTCATCAAATTAATGTCGTGCCCCTGTCAAAGAGTGTAAAATTGATGTTGGGATTATGTTATTAAATATACATAAATATGACAGCTCAAATATGACGTTGGGTCAATGTTGTACCGATGTCGGAACTGGCGACCATTTGCCGGCTTGTTTCATGCTGCCAGTTCTGACATCGGCATGATATCGCTATGGCGTCATCATTGAGATGTCATATTCATGTCCAATCACTGACGTCGCCACAGCATCAATTTAATGAACATTTGCCTAGTTGTGTCATTGCTGCAAGTTCTTACATCGGCTTGACATCATAATTATTAAAGAGGTCACATTGATGTCTTATTAATAACATCGGACCGACATCAATTTTACCTCCATGTACCGACCTCCTAAATTGCTATCATTTCCGACATCGGCGCGATATTAGCACGACGTCACATTGCACATGTCATATTCATGTCGGATTATTGACATCGGCTCAACATCAACTTAATGACTATAAGCCGATTTGATTCATTGTTGCCCATTCTGACATCGGCAGGATTTCAGTTCGACGTCAAAATTGATAAGTCATATTTTTGTCTCCTTAATAATATCGACCCGACATCAATTTCACAACCATTTACCGACCTCTCTAATTGCTACCAGTTCCAACATCGGCGCGAAATTAGCCCGACGTCATTTATGAGATGTCATATTCATGTAGGACTATTGACATCGGCGCAACATCAATTTGATGACCATTTGTCATATTTATGACGGATTAATGACATGACATTAATTTTACCATTTGACGAATTGTTCCGTTGCTGAAGGTTCTGTCTTTGACGGAATATATGTTTGCCGCCATAGTTACATCAAATTACATCGGGCTGACATCAAACTAAACACCACTGACAGAACTCTTAAATTGCTAACAAGTTCTAACATCGGCACAATATCGGACCGACATCGTATTTGGGGTCTCATATTTATATCGGAGTAATGACATTGGCACGACATAAATTTTACAACCTGTTTCCTACCTTCTATAATGCTACCAGTTCCGATATTCGCGCGATATTAGCCCGACGGCATATTTAACATGTCATATTCATGTCGGAGTATTGATATTGGTGCAACATCGATTCGATGACCATTTGCCACTTGTTTTATTGCTGCTAATTCTGACATCGGCAGGATATCGGTGCGACGTCATAATTGAAATGTCATATTGAGGTTCAATCAACAACATTGGGATAATGTCGGGGTGGCGGACATTTTAATGTCGGGCCAACGTCAGGATTTGATGTTGGCCCTTTGTTGGGTAACTGACATTGGGCCAGTGCCAACAATTAATGGTAAGCCAAGGCTGGCGGACATTTTAACGTCGAGCCCACATCAGAATTGTATATCTCTCCTGTGTCAGGATTCGGTGTGGGGCCATTGTCGGGAATTGACATTGGCTTAACATCACAGAATGATGTTGTGACAATGTTTGGCTAGCGGACATTTTAACCTCGAGCCCACATTATAATGTTATATTGGGCCAATGTCAGAAGTTGATGTTGGGCCATTGTCAGAAATTGACGTTAGGCAAATATCACAAAATGACGTGGTTACGATGTTGGGCTGGCGGACATTTTAAGGTCGAACCCACATCAGAATTTGATATCTGTCCTATGTCAGGATTCGATGTTGGGCCATTGTCGGAATTGACATTTGCCCGACATCACAAAATGATGTTTGGACAATGTTGGGCTGGCGGACATTTTAACGTCGGGCCAACGTCAGAACTTGATGTTCTCTCAACGTCAGGAATCGAGGTTGGGCATACGTTAGAACTGACATGGGCCATTGTCAATAATTGATGTTGGGCCGAAAAATGACGTTGGGTCAGCATTACAAAAAAACGCCGCGCTGATGTTGGGCTGGCGGACATTTTTACGTCGCGGTGACGTCGCATGTTTAATGTAGGCCCAACGTCCTATTACAACGAATTTTACATCGGCCCAACGTTGGCACAATGTCAGGTGGCTAACAGGGTTATTCCGCTGTGCTTCCTAAGAATTAGAGGAAGTGAGTATACAGGTATTGGTAAAAGTGCCTAATTAACAGACAAATCTCATCTTTTTGTCAAACTTTGAATCCCTCCCACACGAGTTCGGCTTAGAATGATACTTACACCATTGCATCCATAATTAGTCGTCATTTATGAGATGTCATATTCATATCGGACTATTGACATTGGCGCAACATCAATTTTATGACCATTTGCGACTTGTTTCATAGCTGCCAGAGGCTGACATCGGCAGGATATCGCTATGGCGTCATCATTGAGATGTCATATTAATGTCTAATCATTGACGTCGGCCCAACATCAATTTAAAAACCATTTACCGACCTCCGAAATTGCTATCAGTTCCAACATCGGCGCGATATAAGATCGACGTCAAATTGAAGATGTCATATTCATGTCGGACTATTGACATCGATGCAATATCAATTTCATGACCATTTGCCGAGTGGTTTCAATGCTGAATGTTCTTACGTCCGCGGGATATCGGCCTGACATCATATTGTCGATATCATATTGATGTTCAATTAATAACATTGTCCCGACATTACTTTCACAACCATTTACCGTCCTCTAAAAGGATACCAGTTCCAACATCGGCGCGATATAAGGTCGACGTCAAATTGAAGATGTCATATTCATATAGGACTATTGACATCGATGCAATATCAATTTGCTGACCATTTGCCGAGTGGTTTCAATGCTGAATTATGTTTTTACGTCGGCGGGATATCGGTCTGACATCATATTGTTGATATCATATTGATGTTCAATTAATAACATTGTCCCGATATTACTTTCACAACCATTAAGCGACCTCTTAAATTGATACCACTTCCAACATCGGCGCGATATTAGCCCGACGTCATGTATGAGATGTCATATTAATGTCGGACCATTGACATTGGCGCAACATAAATGTTATGACCATTTGCCGACTTGTTTCATAGCTGCCAGAGGTTGACATCGGCAGAATATCGCTATGGCGTCATCATTGAGATGTCATATTCATGTCGAATCGATTTTTATTGGGCCATTGGCGGAAATTGACGTTGGGCCAACATCACAGAATGATGTCGTGACAATGTTGGGCTAGCGGATATTTTAACCTCGAGCCGACATCATAATATTATGTAGATCCAATGGGTGATTTCAAGTATGGTGTTTAAACCTGGTGTTAGTGTTTATTAAACACTAAATCGGGCTTAAACACCATACTTGAAATGACTTAGTGTTAGGATGGTGTTAACATGATGACCTCTGATTTCACCGTTGTACAAACTTCCGTTTCCGACAGGCGGTGTTTATTGATATGGCAATATACTATCGTAGATGGTGTTGAGCTAGTGTTAGTGTTTATTAAACACTAACTGCAGCCTTAACACCGTACTTGAAATGAGTTGGTGTTAGAGGTTTGACCTCGTACTTCCGGCAGTGCCACGTGGTTGCTGGTGTTTAGCGTCGTCTGCTAATCTGCCCAGTAGTGTTAGTGTTGAGCATGTATACGCAAAACTCCATAGAGATAACAACTTCCATAGGGATCGAAATGAAAGTCATTTCAAGTACAGATCGAGCTGGTGTTAGTGTTACTGTTGGTAGGTGGGCATTAAAATCACAATTCTGAACTGAAATGGTGGTGTTTTCGTTTGTCTAAGCATGTAAAAAGGGTATCAACCTAGATAATTTGTGAAATTTTACTTAAGTGAAGTTTATAAACCCAATGAAAATCTTAATTTTTATGAATGTATTAATTTGAATATCTATAGTAATTTACGCAAATAAGGTCATACAATTCATATTTTTACCCATAAATCTGATATTCACATTTTTCACTACATAAATTATTTAGACCATTATTTTGGAATAGAATAATAATTCATCAAAACAAATTGGAATAGCCAGTTTCTTCCTTATGTGTTTTATTGTTTTTATAATGAATTATTTTATGTACATAATTATTTCTTTGTTTTTATACTTCTGCATGTATTGTTTGTGTTGTTTGTTTAATTTCTAACTATAATTTAACTGTTTGAACACCAAAACAAATTACACTACAAATGTAAACCAGACCAAACCAACGATGTATCTATTTTGAACGAAAACTTATATTGGCCAGTTGTTTTGTACACACATCACGAAATTGAGCGATTTTCGGGATTTCGTAACGTGATTTAGTAACGGTAGGTCCGAGCTTTACGGTTTGGAGCAATAAGACAAATCTCGGAGGTGGGGGGGGGGGGGGAATAATGGCCCCCAGCCTTGTCGAGCCACATGTACAATATCATACAGAGGTGGTTAATTCCTGTGATTCTTGCAAATATGTTACTGACTTTTGAGGCAGCTTATTTTCAAAACCATAATGTTTTTTTCTAAATAATTATACGTTCTAGCTTCTATGTTTTAAAAAAGCCTATGAATGACTACTACTTTAAAACAAAAATTAGTTTACATCTTTTCAGTTCGATGATGAGAATGAGAAAGATCAGAATCATGTTGTCATTAGTTTATATTTGAAACATCGTGATTCATGATGATTATTTGTTGCCCCCCCCCCCCACACACACACACACACACACTATCCACGTAGAGGATCCTGTACGTAATCTATACACTGGGAATTGTTTGTACATCTTTGACATTTGATTACAGTGAACTTATAATTGAGTTAAAAACTGTACGAATTTTTTTGTGAATAATGGCAACAAAAAAAAAAATACCGCACCGGGGACTCGAACCCACTTCTAACAATCTAACAATTATCTTAGTAAGTGATACACGTGCGACCGGCCTTACCCACTCGGCCATCAAACACCTAGTGATCACGTGACAGATTTTATCAAACTATATAACATGTCACATACTATCGGAACTTGTACCATGCTGCCACTGCAAGTTATGCCGTCATCATCGGCTATGCAAACCGCTAGCGCTAGCGATGTGTCTCCGCGCGCGGCGGGCATTCAATTTTTAGAAGAGAGTCACGCACATTTCTTGCGAGTTTAGTTACAAATTTCACTGAAAATAGGGAATATCCACTAAAATCGTATCGACCAAGTGAATGATTTGAATGTTTTTTTTTTATTATGGTATTCAATTCATGTATGTGGTAAGTCTTCATTACGGCTTGCTCTCTAATTCGTAACCATGTAAGCGTTTTCGTCACCATTTTAAGGGGTTTCGCGTGATTTTGTCTCTGGTGTTGACAAACACTAGCGATACTGTGATCGATTACTACAAGGTCATCACGATTAAAAAGTTCGTGACCTTAGACTCTTAATCTGGAAGCTGGTGTTTAGCTCAGATTACAGGCAGTTTTTCATCCTCAACACTAACACTAACATGAACACCATACTTGAAATCACCCATTGTCATGAGATGATGTTGGGCCATTGTCGGAAATTGATACGTTATGCCAATATATCACAAAAATGACGTAGTGACGATGTTGGGCTGGCGGACATTTTAACCTCGAGCCAACCGCGATAAGCCGACATCCGGCCAACAACTTATGACATCGGCACGACGTCAGGTGGCTAGCTGGGTAATAGTTATAGCTCCACCGTGCTCGAAAGGTAAACAAAATTACAAACGACTAAGTAAAAAAGCCTTTTATCATTAAAAAAAAGAGCCATTAAAACACAAGCGCTCTCTAAAAAGGCACTGGTTTCCACCATTTTTCATACAAAATTATGCATGTGATGTTTTGTTGAAATAATGATTAAATAGAGAGATCATCAACAACTATTTCAAAACCGCTTTTGAACATTTTTGAAAAAGTGTAAGCATTGTTTTTTTTTTTTTAAATCATCAAATAAATTCGGGGCCCAAAGTTATTACGATCGGATATATTCATTGTTATTTCAGCCATTTCTGAACCGATTATGACCAAATAAAGTTTATTCTGCAATTAAAATTGCATGTTCTTTCAAATTCGACACTTTTTTCATTACCTCACACAAAATTTGATTTGTGCAGCACCCTCTCTACCAAAACCGAACTACCCCAAATAATACATGTGTGTAAACTGTATAGAAGATATGACATTTCATAATTTCCATTCTACAGAGAAGTATTTATTTTACATTATGTGACGTACACGATCCATCCTAAATGATTACTTAATCTTAAAGGGGTAATTTAGTTTTGGTAGAGAGGGCGCTGCACATCACAATTTTGTTGTGAGGTAATGAAAAACTGAGTGTCGAATTTGAGAGAACATGCAATTTTAATGGCAGAATAAACTTTATTTGGCCAAAATCGACCCAGAAACGGCTGGAATATCAATAAATATATCTGATCTTATAATTATTTGGGGCCCAAATAATTAGATGATTTTTTAAAAAAATTAAAAAAATGCTTGCACTTTTTCAAAAATTGTCAAAATGTTTTTAAAATAGTTGTTGATGATCTCTCTATTTAATCATTATTTCAATAAAACATCACATGCATAATTTTGTATGAAAAATTGTAGAAACCAATGCCTCTTAAAGGGACAGGTCCACTTTTACAAAATGTCTGAACAGCTTTCAGTTGACGGATGGGGATCAATGTAACACGCAAAAAAAAAAAATCAGAGCGAACAGCCCTCTAATTTGGATTCTACGAATGAAAAACGAATGCGTCCCTCCATTTAAATCATATATCGGTCAATAAAGGAGTTCAACTGATTTAGCATAATATTACTACAATATAGTACTAATTCTCGTAAAGGTATTGTGAAGCCGACATTTGTTAACGTATGTCACGAAAAAAGATCTCAAAAATAAAGAAAATATAATAACATGTCAGTTTAAGCGATGTTTGGGTATTTTGCTTGGTAAACGCTCACACATTAGTACTTATGCGCGGGTCACGTAGCTAGCGCGGGTCACGTAGGGGTCATGCATACCGATCTGGCACTCCATGAAATCTGTGTACGAACTTACTCACCGGCCGAAAATACGTATGTACCCATTAAACCGACGTCCCTCAGTTTAATCAGTTTTAGGTCTATAACTCCACGAAAAAGTGATTTCAAGCCCTAATTTTTTCAGGCATGCTATTAAATGGCATTTCCTTTCATATAAGACAATAACCTCGCAACTTTTGAATTTTGGCTTGCAAAAGAGGATCTCTCCCTTTAAGAAAGCGCCCTCTTGTGTTTTAATGGCTCCTTTTGAATGATAACGGGCTTTTTACTAAGTCGTTTGTAATTTTGTATACCTCTCGAGCATGGTGGAGTTATACCTATTAGTTTATAATTTTACTGTCCAGGTTTGGTTACTAAAGTACTGTACTACCCCTTTAATTTGAAATTTGTCTTTAATTATTTTTTGGGAAATGTTTAGCCTGTAGTGGGAATGAATGTAAAATACGAATACTCGTTGTTTATCAGTTTGTCAGTTCTTATATCAATGCGTATTTAGCCATAATTGATTTGTTGATATGTTTGTACTTGTGTTTGTGTTTTTAATGCAGGCATGTGATCTTGAACTACATATACATACTGTATGTTGTTTGTGTAATATCTGAATAATTAGTTAAAAACTGTAGGCCTATGTCATTTGTGTGTAAAACAATAATATTTCACCAATATTGATGAACAGTTAAAGGGATAGGATAGTTTCGGTCAAACTGAATGTCAGTAAACAAAGGTTGCTCAACATTAGAAACTATCATTTATTCATCCACCATGCCTGTAAGGTATACAGACTTATTTCTTGAAGCGCTCTCTTACCCAAAACTGTACTATCCATTTAAGGATCAGATAATGAAACTATTTTTCGAAACAAAATAAACACGGATGAGAGAATATATTTGTGTAGAATTGGCACTTTAATGTTTAATTCACTAATTTATATATGGATAAACATGTATATACGGTGTTTGTTCATAATTAAAACATAGAATTATAGTCACCACTGGCTGACAAATCTAAATATCTATTTGTACAATTAGATGACCCAATATATACAGAATGAAGTGCATACTAAATAACACGATATAAAATACAATACTAGAAGAGAACACAAGTTAAATAAAACACAAGTTAATTAGCAACCCAGACAGTATGTCATTATTGGCCATCGTCTGCAATTAATATATCCATACCTGGTATAAAGTACGGTGGTGTCACTTCAAATTCCGCAACGTGTAACACCATTGATAGTTCTCGTATATAGTGACAAATTACCACTTATCGCATTTTGTTCAAGTAAATTTTCAGCAAGTTATATCTCCTTTGTAACACATAAGCAGTTATAGATTGGCATAAAAACGTAACCCTAATATTTGCATTTCAAGTACACCTTTACAAAACCACCTTTTTTAAAGACATCAATCAGTACAATTCAAAGGGAGAATTCGTTTTTGCAAAATTGAGAACGATCATGCGTACACACGGCCAATGAAGTGACAACACTGGGGTAAGACGTTAAATATTGAGCTGGTTTTGGCGGGAAATTTGAGCATGATTAATGTTTGTATCATTTTTAATTCATAATAATTAATATGTATCAATGTCCAGAAACAGGAGGCTCCTTGGTTATAGATAGCTTTCCGATTTTATTGAAACAAGCTGAATCTACATTTTAAATCAAGAAAATGCATATTCAAAGCAATGTCATGATCGTACATAATGTAAAAGCCTAAATACAACTTTCTTAGATATTATACACATGTCTTATAACATTCATATAAGTGAACATTTTGTTAATAATATGTCTAAAAAATTGGAGTACCAGATACATGATTGTGCATATCGCACACATTTTTGTCTGCATTGCATATAATGGTTATAATTCTAGCGTGAATGTTCGGCAAAATTAAATAAACATTTCAGAATAACTAATTACTAAAGAAAATTTTACATAATACAATACATGTATCTATAAATCACAGGATTACTAAGAGTGTTTTGTGCAGGTCATGTTATTGTGTAATGCTCATTTTATATACATTTCGATACACTTATTACTTATATTTTTTAAATTTATATTTACTTTTGCCATTAAAGTTTAAAGTGAGTATCGATACTTACAGGGTATATGCATCTATGATATTATGATGCACAGTAACTAAGGTTTACGCTGAAAGTGTATGTAGTAATACATTACTACACAACGTTCATTTGGGGAAATGTGACTACGAGGCAAATGGAAAAAAAAACATTGTAATTGTCTGTGTTGTTTCTGTACAAAACATATGGAAGGTTTCCACAAAAAGTCTTTAATTTATAGAACCTAATGGACATTATTCACCAGAATTGATTTACGTAGTTTGACAAGTTTGCTCTACTTGTATTCTTCATTCTCCAAACTCAATCAAAGTTGTTTAGAAGAGTTATCTCTAGCGAAGGAGAAAACGGATTTTGACACAATTATGAAAATTTGTAATTTTGTGTACGAAACATCAGGTAGTTGTCAACAAATCTACTCGAGAAATACATGATTTGTCAAAGTTTACTCCGGTGGTATCAAAGGGTTGTACTTCAAATTAACAGTGACAACCTTTGTAAGTTCGTTCCAGAAGTACTCCTGCCCCCTAACAGCTTTAGGCCATCTCATATACGGTCTGCGGTCGCTAAGATACAGACGAACCAGGTACGGGATCTCGTCATCAGGAATATCTTCTAGAAAGATGACGACGGTGTTCTCTGTCATCTCGTCATGTACGTGATCCATGGCGCTGCGAAACTTGATGAGAAACCAGTTGTCCCGGACAGCGTTTCTGCTGAGGAGCAGGATGGTCTTGAAGCTATTGTCAACAGAATAGTGAACTGCCTCCATGTAGTGCATACCAAGGGTGAGGTCCTCATCACCGAAGGAATACCTGTCGTAATCGGGAAGACGCTCTTCTAGGGTAGGTCGCAGGTGCTCTCTGGCCCACACCTCGTCTTCTTCAGTAAACATGATATTGAGATCAAAGACAAACTCTTCGTGTTCTCGTGCGTCTTGCATTTCCCTGTAGCCGATGATTGCCAGTTTCACCAGGAATAGTTTGTACCTGATCAACCATCTATTGTGGAATGCGAGCAACAGACCAATAAGCAATGCGAGAGCAACGAAAGGGAGGGTGGACATGAGAACAATACTTGGAACACAATAATTACTCGGATCGAACTCTAACAAAGGTTTTCCTCGTAATTGGCTCAATGAATCGTCCGAGCAAAGGGTTTCATTTTGGTGTAGAACATTTCCAGGCGAGTTAGCGAGGTCGCGCAGCCATCCATAGTTGCACTGACATGCAAATGGGTTTCCAGTAACATCGATGTAATTCAAATTGTATTTCATCAGAGTGTTCCATGTGCTGCGATTGAATGCCACCAACCGATTATTCGACAGGCTCAAATTTCTGAGAAATGGGACCTTCTCCACGGCTCCTTCCTCTACAAACATAAGTTTGTTATCATTGATTTTCAGAGTCACCAAAACCGGTAGATAGGTAAACGAATTGGTTGATATTATGAGTAAAGTATTCCCGTTCAAGTCTAAATAGGCGAGAGATTGCAATCCTCGAAAAACTTTCCCGGTGAGACTAGAAATTTTGCAGTTGTCCATCATCAGGTTAGCAAGCAATGAATTATCCTCAAAAACCCTATCTGGCAACATTCCCAGAGGGTTGTTGCTCAGATGCAGCTCCCACAAATTAATTAAACCACGGAACAAAGATCTACTAAAAAAGGAGTCCCAAAGACTTCCTCTGTTTAGATCCGAATTACTGACGTCTATGACTTCTAGCTTTATTGTGTTGTTAAATGTTTGGCCTGGTATTAATGGTTTGTAGTCCGTAGGTATGAGGTCAACCAAATAAAATTTGGAAATACCAGACGACAAGCTAAGCTTCATTAACTTCGATTCTGTAACATCGATTAGTTTAAGGCTCTCAAACCAGTCATATGAATATAGGTCCAAGACAACTAGCACCCTATTACGGGTAAGGTTCAAGACCCTTAAATTGCTAAGACCACGTAACTGATAACCTTGAAGGATTGATATTTTATTTTCCGACAGACCCAGATACTCCATTACTCTATTACTTTCCCAAGTGGTATTATGTGGATTTATGTGCATTATTTGACTATCCCTCAATTCCAATGCTCGTAGACGAGACATACCTAGGAAATATTCTGGTTCGATTTTTTCGATAAAATTACCGGTTAGCATTAACTCCTCACAGCTTAACCCAAAGAAGACGTTTTTATAGAGCGAGAGATCCCCACTGCTGTCGATGGCTAGTATGAGTAATTGATGATAACGTAAAGCTCTGAATACACCAACTGGAATGCCACCACGAATCTCTATGTGTGAAAAATATAGCGTGCTAATATTTTTTGACCTTGCAACACCACTTGTGATGTTGAAAAACATTGAAGCAGTTAAAGAGAATTCTAGCCCTAGCATAATCCTGTGGACAGGCAATGATGCTATTGCGTGTTCTGAAATGTAACGGATCGGGTTCCCATACAGAGCGAAGTAGTTGGTTGGACAAACGAACATGAATGTATCTGGTGTAAGATCTCTGAACTTGTTATATAAGAGTAATACTTGTGTTATTCGGTCTGTCTTACATCGAGACACATTCAAGGAGCTAAGGCGGTTTTCCGACAAATCAAGATATTTCAAATGTGGAAACCATTCCATTAAATCGTTTGGCAAATCTTCCAGGTTGCATCCACCCAATTTCAATAACACGAGTGCTTCAAGGGGTTGGAATGGGGCACTGCTTGGTATTACCAGATTGAAATTTCCAGACAGATCTAAGGACTCAAGATATTTGAGAGGCTGGAAGGCCGCCGACTGAATCGTTATAAGTCCGTTGGATTTTAAATCCAAAATTACCAGATTTTGATAGGGCTCAAATGAAGTGTTCAACAGAACAGTGATCACGTTCTTTGCCAAATATAACTGCACGGTACTTCGGGGTAAATCGCTCGGAACTGTTTTGAGGTTAATGTCATTACACATCACTGATTTATCACCCTGGTCCCACTGGCATGATGTTCGGGTGAAGCGACCCTTCTGTATCTGGAGCTTATCTAACCGACCAGAGAAGCTTTCTTTATTGCCAGTAGTGGAGGTGTAAGCCCTTTCCACTCCACACATCGTTATGATGAGTAGAAGGCAAACGCGTCTGTTTACCGTTCCCATGGTTTTATCGGCACTCGATGAGCTCTAGAAATTGAAAACAGTTAAAGAAAGTTCCATGTTCATGTATCAGTATTAGGATTTCGAGACATATTATATTTCGATCATAGAACATATTAAATTAATATGGAGGTGACGATATTACAAATGTTAAACCAAACAAAAGAAGTTTTATGTGACTTGTTTCCTTTTCTTTTCAAATGCAGCATTGGAAATGGATAGATCATGAAAAATAATACTCCATCGTAATTGAAAATCATGTGAGGGCATGATTTCTTTTCGTTCGTAATATATCGAACGTGTAAGATGAACATGTCATTATGGAAATATAATTCAAATATAACGTGCAGTTGAAAAATGGCTACAGTGATGGTGATAAGAGATGAAATACTCACCCACAACAATGAATGGCGGTTACCATATGTACTGGTGCAGTCCACGCTGCTGTTCATGTGTGACTGAGCTCATCACAACCATTACATCAGGTAATATCGGAGTTACGTCTTTGATACTAAGCCACAACAACTTACACTGTCAAATAGAAGCGCATATCAATTCGAATGATATCACAAACAAGATATATCGCATTCGTGAGCCGATCGAAATTACAAACTGACAGGTATGACAGGGAAGTGAGAGTGGTATAGCTTATGATATTTCATTATTCGAGTGAGATGTATTAATGTTAACGAGCATTGTTTGTATTGGCCAGTAGAAGCTTATTCATTGTTATGATGTACACGAACGATTGTTATACATTCGTTAGCAAAATAGAAACTTAAATTGACAAAAGAAGTGAGAGTAAATTGTTTATTATTCGGCTGAACTGCAGAGGTACTTGATATAATTTCTATAGAGTATTTGGAGTGGAATGTCTTCTTTGCTTTGGGATATTGATGATCGGTAGCATAAACATTGATACATCCTGTCAAGTACGAAACTGTCCTCCTTTGTATTGCTAATAATGTAAACAATCTTTATTTTTTAGACTATTTTCTATAATTCGATTAAGCTTGTTCAATATGAAGGGACACAGTATTCCCTTCAAAAGCGAAGTACTTCCTTATAGTGCCCGTCATGCCTCCTGACATCAGGGCATGTAGGGCGGCAACAAGATCTCCCCACTCTTGTAAGTCTGTAGGTCTTGGGCCAGTTGCTGTATGGTTACCCATGAACATGATAAATGGTTTAAACTGTTCAGCTCCGCTTTACCATGTCCGCTTCTAGTGCGGCGCAAGGGGGGTCTTTTTACAAAGATCCTAAGTTGAACTTAACTCTAAGTTGGACTTAACCGTTATGGGAAGCCATTTGTAGCCTTGTAATAAAATATATTAAAAAACAAAGAGACGAGAATTTTAGACTTTTCATGATGGTTGCATCAAGAACATAAAATCTCCTTGATAATAGAAAATATTAATGATTTGAATCGACATTTTAATGTCGTTGTTATAAGATTTGTACAACAATTGTTCATAGAAACTAGTGGCAGTCCAAACTATTTAAGTCCAACTTAGAGATAAGTTCAATTTAGGATTGTATTGAAACACCCCCAAGGTGTGTTTTGGTCGCCCTCGTTTCCTCATTTCCTTTGGCGTCCAGTTAAGTGCTGAATCTGTGACGTTGTCAGGTTCTCTCCTGAGTCTACGCATTCCATCTTCACCATGTTCACCTTTTCTTTGTGTAAAATTTATTAATGCTTTCCTCATTGCATTTTGTTTACTGTATAACTCCTCATTGGAAATGGTATTGGGCCAGAATATGCGGTAGACCCTTCTTAGGATCTTTGTATGGAAGGCTGAACATATGTTGATGTCGTTCTTTGTCTTTGTCTATATAGCACTCTGACCCGTAGAGCAGGGTAGAAAGTACACAACTCTGATACTATAATAGTTTGAGTCTAGAATTAATGTTATACTTCCATGCATGGTTGAGCATACTGAATGAATTTATAGCTTTGTTGAGATGCCAGATGGTTCTGATGTCTTTGTCTGCACCAAGGGCGTCGATTTCTTCTCATGGTTGGGGGATGATCGGGGTTTGACCCAATGACGATGCAGAGCATCGTCCACGAGCCGCGAAGCGGCGAGACAATTTTTTTTGGCTATTTTGCTAAGATGGGGGGGTTTGACCCAATGACGATGCGGAGCATCGTCCACGAGCCGCATAGCGGCGAGGCGATTTCTGGGGGGTTATTTTGCTAAGGGGGGGGGGGGGGGGGTTTGACCCAATGACGATACGGATACTGTGTGGGTCTGGACACAATGATGGCGTTTTTCTATGCACATCACACTTTCACTTGGCAGCCCAAGGGGGGGGGGGGGGGGGGGTTTAAACCCATGATGGCGTTTGTCTATGCACATCACATTTTCACTTGGCAGCCCAAGGGGGGGGGGGGGGTTAAACCCCCTAAACCCCCCACCCCCCCCCCCCCCCCCCCCCCCCGTAGATCCGCGCCTGGGGAGGGGGTGTCCCCCCTCCCACGGTAGGAAGCTTTTGCATTTTGGGGCTTGAAATTGTGCAATCTGGAGCATACCTAAGGCATCAATTTCACGTTTTATAAACTTGTTTCTGAGTTACCGTGTTATAGATTAACACAATTAATGAAATCAAGTTTGCAGAAAACCACAGGGCGGATCGCACTTCTTTTGCTTATGGAGGAATGAGTAAGGACTTTCTAACATAATACATACGATAGTAGCCTCTTCCACAATTACATGCGCCAGTATATATATATATATTTTTTTTAATACCCTCCCTATATATTGGGAGATAATTGATAATTGATGATAATACAGGCCATCCCCCCACCTCAAATATTGGGGGGGGGGGGGGGGGATATATCCCCCCCATCCCCCCCGTGATCGACGCCCCTGGTCTGCACCCACATCGGGTTATGCAGTGTTTGCATTTGTTGCTTTGTTCTAAATATGAAGCCAACGGCTTTTACAGATCATGACAACATTCGTGTTGTCTTCATTCAGCCCTTGCGTTATGTTGATTTTTATCAAATATTTTAACATAGTTATTACAAATGAATAAACGGAGAAATAAAACAGCCATGAATATTGTTGTAAATATGTGTGTATGTGTGTCTGTGCATGCGTGTGTGCGCGCACCAGTGATTGTGGTACAACGATGAGGGGGTACTATTATTTTGACTGCTCATATGTGTGTAGACAGTACATCTCGCATGCAATATTTTGGAGGTCTACTTGCTTGCTAATTAAACAATATTGACCGCCTTGAGGGCGACACGACATAATTGCCTGAACTAGATTCATATTGCCCGAGTCGAAGACGTCACTAGTCATGTTCACACGGTGAAAGCCAATTCTTAAGAGTTGCAATTCTCAAGAATTAAATCCGGAAGTAGTGTGCGCGCCTTTCTCATTGAGGTCACGCGCACTCGCTTGACTTGTTATCACACCGTGAAGCATATCTCAGTCATGAGGTCAACCCAAACTACGAGTCTCGAAGCTGATTGTGTTCAGACGGTAACAAAAATAGACTGCGCCGCAGTCGCGCGCTCATCGCGCGCTCATTTTGTGCAAAATCTTACAAGTATCTTGTGGTTATCTTGTGGTTTGGGAACCACAAGATAACCACAAGATTGCGTGTAGTGTGCAGTGCGCGCAATCTTGTGGTTTGGAAACCACAAGATAACCACGAGTGTGCATGTTTCAAACGAGCACTAACCACAAGATACTTCTAAGATTGCAAACCACGAGATAACCACAAGATAACCACAAGATTAGCTTTTATCGTGTGAACGCCAGCTATTAATAAACGCGCGTATGATGTTGCGCACTCATGCGCTGTTAGCGCGCCTTTATTACTCGGATATATTATTGACCCGGTGACGTCCCTCACCGAGCCAGCCCTCATCGAAATGGTTCATCGAGTCCTGGTCCTCTCTCCCAAGAGGGACTTATTGCCGAAATCGTCGGGAAAGTCCTCCTTGCCATCCAACCCGTGATCATACAGGCGGTTTTGGCTGCAGTCACGTCGGCGATGTCGGCCATGTCGGCCATGAGAGAGGAGATGCAGAGGCTGCAGAAACCGGCCAGTGACGGCAGTGCTACACAAAAACAGGTTTCGATTCGACGTCGACAGGCTGGAGCAGTATGGGCGGAGAGAGAACATTCGCCTATACAATGTTCCTGAGGCAGAGGGCGAGGACACTACCCACCAAGTCATCGAGGTGGCGAAGGAGATGAATGTGGCCCTCAGGAGGGAGGACGGACATCAGCGTCTCGCACCGTCTGCCTGCGCTGAGAAAAGGAATGCCCAGAACCGATCATAGCGAAGTTCGTGAGACGCGAGACAAAAGTGCGGTGCATGGTGAACAAGCGGCATCCTCAAGTCGTCGGAGAGGATGCGACGCGTCTACCTGTCAGAAGAACTGACGCCACTTCGAGCCAGGATGCTGAGAAAGGTGTGGGAGGACTCGTCTATCAGCAAGGTGTGGTGCATCGACGGAAAGATAAACTGCATCCAACAGGCGAGGAATGGCGACAGGAAGGTCGTCATCGACAGCCCGGATGATTTTTTTCATCTGGGTTGGAGTGAAGAGGCGATCCAGGCGTTTTACGGATAGGACGACGCGGGCACAACAAACTATGATAAGACTCTAGTTGACTCTAGTTGGTAGAGTTGTTAGTAGGGCAAGCACTATTAATATTTTAGGGTTAAACGTTTGCGGTATCAGGAGTAAGTTAGATTTAGGGATTTTAACCCAATACATTGACAACTTTGATTTTATGTGTTTTTCTGAAACAAAAGCAGGCGTTTTGGAGAAAGAGGATTTTCCCAGCGGTTTAAATGTTGTAACTAACGTAACGTTTTAAAGGAACATAAACTAGGAGGGTACCATGGCTTATGCGTGGTTTTTAAAGATGCGTATACTGATGCCGTCACACATCTTGAATCCGGCCTAACCGCTGAATCGGTATTATGGTTATTGATTGGTGAGCGGGCATTGATTTTACTTTTATATTAGGAAGTGTTTATATTCCCCATGAAGGATCCAAGTATCATACATCGGACATACTCGAAACTATTTCAGACGATATTGTTTATTTGAAAGTGTAAATATGTTGTACCTATTTGCTTAACTGGTGATTTTAATTCACGCATTGGTACACTTGATGATTTTATGGAAAATTCATTATTTGAAATAGAAGAATCCATGGTTACACCACCACCCCAGAAATAGTCAAGACAAGACCGTTAATGAAAATGGAAAACGTTTGTTGGACATGTGCAAAAGTTTAAATATGTTTGTCGTAAATGGACGTATAGGCTTGGATGCAAGCGTGGGAAATTTCACATGTGCAAGCTCTAGTGTTATTGATTATTGCATAGTTACAGATGATCTCTGTTCATCCGTAAACGATTTTCGTTGTTGATGAATTTGAAAAGTTGATGTCTGATAAACACAATCCTATTTGTTTATGTTTGAAACATGAGAGTCGCAAATTAGTTGAACATTCGAACACTTTCTTAGACAGAGAAACTGAAAGAGATCCTTCGATCTCGATAAAATGGGACAACGCCCTTGCTGCTGATTTTTGTAAAAATCTTGATGTTGAAAAAATAGATCGTTTGTGTGCAAGTATTGATTCATTACGTTTATCCAATGAACATGTTGATATTGAAAAGATTAATACCTTTTTGGAAGCGGTTAAGTCTATTTTCTTTGAATCTGCGGAAAATATTGGAATTCTGCAGAAAAATGCCAAGCGTCAATCATCACGAAAGGGTGTAAAGAAAAATGAGCCATGGTTCGATATGCAATGTCAGAATTAAGAAAAGACATTATTATTTTGAAAAATCGAATGAAAAAAAGCTAGGAATGTTTCTTTAAAGGAAAGTTTAAAGTAACAACTGGATAATTTACGGAAGGAGTACCAAAAAGTTATAAAATCTAAGAAAAGCCAGAGGGGTGGGAGAGTGGAATAATTCCAGAAGAAAATATAACGGGAACAATGGAATTTCATAATGACTATAAATACACCAGCTTGCCAGCTAAACAGGCCTGGCGCTCGGCCGAAACCTTCGCGACAACGTTGCGCTGATATAGCGCCGACCGTCGACTGCATGAGCTGAGCTAACTCAATATTCTTGGTGATAAAATATGATTTTAATATTCGTTTTGTTTACGAGGTAAACAGGTTCGTTTTTCTTCAAACTTTCACACATCTTTTAATTGTATATTACAATGATATTGACACAGGATTGAAGTCTCAAATGTCTCTTTCGGCAGAATTTTACACTTTACATGCATGCCTTTAAGAACGGCCTAATTTTTATCAAATACACATTTACTAAAGATTCTACATCTAAGACTTGGAATAGTTTACCTTCGGAGTTAATTAATTTGAGTCTGATCCATAGGCGTACCCAGGGGAGGGGGAGGGGTTCAACCCCCCCCCCCCCCCCCCATTTTTGACCAAATAATGACTGATTTGGGGTTTGAACCCCTTCTTTGCAATTTTTAGCTGTTCTCGAGACCACATTTAAGCCCTCGAAAATTGTAAATTAATGTACTTGGTCTTGGCTTAAAAATATATATACGGCCACTCCACCCCTGCTTACATTAATTTGTCAGACGACATCCCCCCCCACCCCCCCCCCCTGAAAAAATCCTGGGTACGGTCTGATCCACCATCATTCATGTTTGTGTCATTTCAAGTTTCGATTACACACAAATTAATTCAATCCAAATTGAGTACACTAGATAAAGTCATACAAATCTTTTTTTTTGTTTTCAAATTTGAACTTCATTTACCGAAAGAGCATACAAAATAATGTCCAAATACCCAAAATCAATTAAATATGTTAAGAATTGGCTGAGATATGCCTAATCGCATGATTTTTTTTGTCAATGAGAAATCAGTGCTTCCAACGCACCCTTTCGGCAAAACCGGGGGGGGGTGGGGGGGGGGGGGCTTTGGACGAATGGTCGCGTTCCAGTCAACGCGACGCGACGCGACGCCCCCAACGCACCCTTTCGGCAAAACCGCGGGGGCTTTGGACGAATGGTCGCGTTCCATTCAACGCAACGCGACGCGACGCTACCCACCCTTTCGGCATAAGCCGATATATTGTGTTTTTGTGGACTACAAAAAAGCGTTTGATTCTGTTAATAGGTTTTTGTTATGGGGAAAGCTATTGAGGCATAATGTAAATGGCAACTTTCTTAGGATAGTCCAGAATATTTATAAAAACGCCAAATCATTTGTGATGAATGGCAAAGATAAATCTGATGTGTTCGATTGTGAAGTTGGAGTTAGGCAAGGTGATAATCTTTCGCCACTTCTTTTTGCTACTTTCTTAAACGATTTTAACTCATTTATTGCTGGGAAAAGCAATGGAATCGATATGCTACCTACTGGCATTGCGAATAAATCAGAATTTTAGGGGTTTTCTTTAAATTGTTTACTCTCTTGTATGCAGACGACACTGTGGTATTGACTACCAATGAAAAGGGGCTTCAAAACTCTATTGAGGCATAATGTAAATGGCAAATTTCTTAGGATAGTCCAGAATATTTATACAAACGCAAAATCATTTGTGATGAATGGCAAAGATAAATCTGATGTGTTCGATTGTGAAGTTGGAGTTAGGCAAGGTGATAATCTTTCGCCACTTATTTTTGCTACTTTCTTAAATGATTTTAACTCCTCTATTGCTGGGAAAAGCAATGGAATCGATATGCTACCTACTGGCATTGCAAATAAATCAGAATCTTTATGGGTTTTCTTTAAATTGTTTACTCTCTTGTATGCAGACGACACTGTAGTATTGGCTACCAATGAAAAGGAGCTTAAAAACTCCCTCAATGCGATTAATGAGTATTGTAATATAAATGATTTAAACGTTAATGTCGATAAAACCAAAATAATGATCTTCTCTAGAGGCAAAGTGAGGCGAATGCCAACATTTACTTTTGGAAATAATGAAGTGGAGGTAGTTAGTAAATATACTTATCTTGGAACAGTATTCAATTACTGTATAATGGTTGATTTATGGAAGCACAGGATAAACAGATAACACAGCTAGAAAGGCTTTATATAGTCTTATTCTACAATCGTCAAGATTAAACTTACCTATTGATTTAGAGCTAGATCTCTTTGATAAATTAGTTATACCAATTCTTCTTTATGGCAGTGAGCTATATGGGGCCTAGAATGAAATTTGAAAAAATAGAGCTGTTTTGTACAAGATTTTATAAGAAGCTGTTAAAAGTCGGGAAAAGTACTGCCGTCTGCATGGTGTATGGTGAGATTGGAAGACATTCTATATTTAGATTAATTGAATCGCGAATGATTAATTTGTGGGCACGGCTAGAATGTGGTCCATCAAAGAAGCTTAGTCAAGTAATATATGCGCTGTTAAAACAGCTCTATGATAAAGAGATATACTTCTCTCCTTGGTTGAAAAAGATTAAATCTATTCTTGACAAAACTGGAATGTCATACTTGTGGAATGATTGTGCCAAATTCTCAATAAATTGGATACAAAATACAATAAATCAATGATTGACATTGATTTACTCCCAGAATTGGCACTATGAAGTAAACACAAATTCACTGTGCATAAACTATCGTATTTTTAAAGGAACTTGTGACTTGGAAGCTTATCTTACAAAGATACCTTTGAAATTGAGGACAATGATGATTAAATTTAGATGTGGTAATCACAAGTTACCGATTGTAGCTGGCAGATACAATAATATTGAAAGATCAAATTACCTTTGTCCGCGTTGTGATCAACAGAAAATTGGTGATGAATACCATTATCTTTTTGAATGCCCTCTTTTTGAAGTGGAAAGAAAAAGGCATCTGACCAAGCAGTATAGAAAACACCCAAACATTGAAAAGATGAATGAATTATTTAATTCTACTAATTACTCTACCATGATAAACCTTGCTAAATTTTTAGTCTAAATTAAGTCTTATCGTTAGGTATTTCTCATAAACCAGTTCATTATAAAATAGTTTGAAGCTCGTAAATGACGATTTTATTATCAACAATAATATTACTCTTCTTAGTTGCCCAATCAAAATCAATATCTAAAGATTTTTTATTTTATTTACTCATTTATTATTATTATTATTATTTTATTTATATATTTTTTTTATTTATTGTTTTTTGTAATATATATATTGTTTTCTTTCTGGATTTAACACTTACTATTTACCTTTTATCTATTTGTACTCATTGTATTATAATTATTATTACCATATATATATATATATATATATATATTGTTATAATACTAATCTTACTATCATTATTGTAATGCTTTTTTTTTGTGTTTCTAATTTCAGCCTACTATTTCTCTATTTTGTTTACCGTTACCAATTTAATTGGTTTGTATCTTGTACATACTGTGTAAATAATGTATATAGTTATCGATATTTTGAAACTGACTGTTTCCTTTTTCTCCAATACCCATCCTTGGGTGACATGAGAAATAAATTTAATTTAATTTCATTTCATTTCATTTCATTTCATTTCATTTCATTTCATTTCATTTCATTCATTTCACCGGCAAATTTCAAATAACACAAAATCCCATTGACTTTTCTGAGCGGGCAATAAAATTTTGTCCATTGGTTTACCATGTTTACTGTGTGATCATTTTGACCGGAAAACTACACACAAAATTCCATCGACTTTTCTGAGCGGGCAATAAGATTTTGTCCATTGGTTTACTGTGTGTTCATATTGACCGGCAAATCACACACAAAATCTCATTGATTTTTCTCAGCGGGCAATATCATTTTTTTTCACCCGGAGTTTTGTTGGCTTAATCAACTTCGAGGGCAATATCGTTTTAAAATTGCCCTGCTCAGATGTCTGCTATGGTTAATAATTATATAATATTGACTGGCCTTGAGGGGGATACGACATATTATTACCCATATCAGACATCTGAGCTGTGGTTTTACAAAATCATATTCCCCTCGTTTCAAGTGCCAGCAGGTGAAATAGGGGAATATTTCCCATATTCCCCTCTTTCACAAAAGTCTATGGGATTTACGTGTTAAAAACGAGGGGAATATGACATCCGGGCACTTCACGATTCGTAGTCGAAATTTTACAAAGTGAACTGGCCCGCGGGAAAAAATCTCGCGATAGTGATTTGCCATTGGTGTGTACACGAAACAAGCCGCAGCCCGTACTTGTGACATTTTATCAAGCAGAGACTTGGTTTCGGTATGTTTAAATACAAAGTTTAATACAAAGTTTACATTTTACTAATTTCTAATTACTGCTCAAGATGTCTGATATGGGTAATAATAATGATATTGACTGGCTCTTTCGGGGGATACGACATATATTGCCTTCACTAGGATCCATATTGATATGAATCTAGTTCAAGCAATATTATGTAGTATCCCCCTCAAGGCCAGTCAATATTATATAAATATTGCCTGAACTAGATTCATATTGCCCGAGTCGAAGACGAGGGCAATATGGATCGTGAGTCCGGGCCCAAGATGAAAACCACTAGGTAGAAATAGGAGACAGAAAGCGTGAGTTTATAGAAATCGTAACTGTGCAAACATCAATATAAATCAGTATATAAAATGACGATATCCTAGCATGTATTATACACGAAATGAGAAAACGACTCATTCAACATCATTAAATGGTTGCGAACAACTACCTAGAGTGCCTACATACATGCAAGACCAGTCCCTATTTGTTGCAAACATAATAATGATAACACAAGAAATGATGGAAACCCCATGCGGAGCCACGTCAACGGTCAACCTGTCAACCATAACAGACTAAACCCCTGCAATACAAAACTGAACATTAATTTGGCGAGTGTACATCCGAACTCTACATACCATTATGTACAGTGACTAAATTGCAATAAAAGCCGTCAATTCCAACGTCCAAACATAAAGATATCTTACCATCACCTAGAACAAGGTTGCCTATACAACATAGATCCAATACCCATAAAAGATGCAATATAATTAGATCTCCCTTTACATTTCAAGACATATCCACAGGCACCACCAATGGCACTTTACACTAAACGCATTGGCTACTACCATCTTTCTATCATATTAACAAGCAAAGCTATGTACCATAAACATGCCGAATAGAGCCAACTCGAAATGACCACTATATTCACCTGTATGGACCGACGCCTAGAACTAACCTAATTGAACAAAACAAATCATTAAACATGTCAGACGCACACCCGTACTGAAATTGTCTAACTAGAATACGTGTAAATATCTTCTGCCCAAACAAAAGAGGCACTTGAATACTTAATCAAGAAATGTAATAAAGTCATGTCTGTTTTTACTAAATAGGCACTTGATTACTTCATCAAGATTTGTTTACCGTCCTGTCTTTTGACACTAAAAAGGTACTTGATTACTTCATCAAGATTTGTATAAAGTCATGTCTTCTGACTAGAAAGGTACTTGATTACTTCATCAAGATTTTTTATTTTTTATTTTTTTAATTTTTTTTTTACAGAACAAAATATAATATTACAAAACAATCAAGGTTAATCTACTACCATGGTCATGTAGAACAAATTTGTATCATACACACAATAAAACAATGGTTATATTGCCATTTCGCAAAGTTCCAACCAAAAAATGAGTCTACAGATTACAATTTCTGTTGCTTTTTTTTTTTTTTTTTTTTTACACGAGTCCTTTGACAAACTACATTGTCACTTTTCCTGCGCAGTCTAACATTCACTGGATCCGCCGCCGTATCCCCCTCCAGAGCCGTATCCACTGCCGTATCCGGCGCTGCCGTATCCCTGGCCACTGTAGTCGCCGAAGCCACCGTATCCACCTTGTCCATAGCCGCCCTGGCTGTAGTCGTATCCCTGGAAGCCACAGTCCTGACCGTAGGCGTATCCGCCGGCTCCCCCGTAACCGCCTTGGCCGGAGAAAACTCCTCTTCCCCCACATCTACAATGTATTGTAAATGGTCCTGTGGAAAACAGGTGGTCACATTACCTCAACCTCCCGTAGCTCTGGCCATGCTCTCGTGCAGCCGCTGCCGTCTTTCGCTCGTGCAGCGACGGGCCCGCGCGACGAAACGGTCGACGGTGCTGTGCGGGCAGCTGGACGCTCTGGGAGTGGAAGCCACTGTTGACCCACTCTTTTCTATATACTACTACACTAAAAACTATCACCTTACTAACAAACTACTAGTGTACTACACTCTTACAACTGGTACTGTACGACTATACTGAAACTTGTACTATTCACTGGTTACTTTTCTGGTCAGACTCCCTGAACTAAGCATTGCCAAGCCTTTATATAGCTTCCCCAGGGCCAGAGGGCCATTAGGCTTGCCTAACATTCCCCCTATTGTTATTGCCTACCTGAGCAGGACAAAGGACCAGTGTCCACACTACTGCCCTTAACTGGGGCTAACTAGAGGAATAATCCTATTTCTCTACATTCCTCCCCGTTCTATTAGAGTTGGGGGCATTTTCCAACTCTCACAAATAAATCTAAGCCCTATACCAATAACCAAATGTACCGACCTAGGTCGCCATGTTTTTCCTTATTAAAAAAGGTTTACTACCAAGCTAACATAGTATAACATATCTACACAATATATTTACACTACACGGGCTGTATCTCATCTGTACCCTCAAACACGATTGTATATTTGCTACTCTGCAACACCTGCTATGTCCTAGAACTACGAACATATGAAGCTGAACATTATCCGACGGACTAGACAATCGTAACCAAAATATAAAAGAAACCTTGCACTTGACTATAGACAATAAACGTTGCCTCGACACTAGTCTCTAAATTGTGCCTCAAAAACAATAACTTAACGCAGGTACAGTTTACTTGGTCCCTAACCTGCCACTAAATAACTCTCGAACTTCATCATAAAACTAATTAACCAACGATTACCAAGACGGAAGGTTCTTACTATAAACGAGGCTCTACACAAAAACCGATACAACGTACCAATAAATACAAACTGAATGGACGTTCCCAAACTAATTACCATAATAACTTGAAACTAAATGGTAGCTTACCAGCTTGTTACCTATTTACACAATAAGGGAACTTGGTGGTAGCTTCCCAGCTAATTATTAATGAACCTAATACATGGGAACTATATATGGTATAGTCTCCCAGCAAATCATTAATTAACACCTACGTGGGAACTAGATGGTATAGTTTCCCAACTCATTTACTTGGAAACTGAATGGTAGTTTTCAAGAGATTAATACAGTGCTTATAAATTAACAACTTATACACTACTAACGGCTGGATCCAATAAAAGGATGAGCGTCATCACAGCATAACCGATCCTCAAAATATATCCACTGCCAATATATAACTCGAACGTATGTCTACCATGATTTCTCGGGCTCCACACAGTTTACCTTTTGCCCTAATAAAAATCAATACAAAAATATCTACGGCAGGCAAAGTATGTCCAACATTCAAGTACCCTTTTTAAGGTGAGCCTGCATTCTAATGATCTATCACTGTGCTTCTCTTACTAGTCATGTGATCAATAATGTTCATGTGTGAACGGTCAACCAACGACCAACCACCTAACAATATTGTAAGTATCGCTAGCCCCCCAAAAGAAGAGAAAGAGTATATTTTACCCCGAGTACATACCCTCAGAACTTCCTATTAATCTAACCCATTTGGACTTTTATCAGCCCCACTATACCCATATAATATATGCGCTGCAATGTTCCTGACACAATACCTATTCCCAAACATCCTAAATAAAAAACATGCAATAAACAATACCCGAAGTGCTTCCCCAAACTACACAACTTTCGCACATACCTAGACTACAAAAATACTTCGTTCCCCAATATGGTGAGCAGCAAAGTATCCTAAATAATACTAGGACTAGTATACTGCAGCGATCGTCCAATGCAGTCCAAAAGACCCAGAGAATAATCGGAGGAGTATACTTCGTTCCCCAATTTATGGTGAGCAGCAAAGTACACAGCAACAGAATGATGGGCAAGTAAAGTACCCCACAGGAGGAAGAGTATACCTTGTTCCCCCAATCTAGTGGGCAGCAAAGTACACTGCAACGGTCGCCCAATGATGACCCGAAGCCTCGGAGCGGACCTCGGATGTGACCGGTCAAGATAGTGACCGGTTCAACCGCCCAAGGAGACGACCAAAAGATCCAGGACGGATCAGTGCATTACTAATCCAGGAGGGCAACATAGATGTAGAGGATCGGAATCCTAGTTATATCCCTCTATGATGCGATGTCCTACTAAATATATTATTCCCCTTCCATTTCCATATGATTCCCGAAACCTACATATTATAAAAGGAGGGACCAAACCTAACCGAGTGCTGCCTATCAAAAGAGAACCATTTAACGATCCACACGTCCATGTGTGCCGTATTTACAAAATGCATGAAAGGAAGCAAAACGTAAACAAACCCACGTGCAAGCATAATCAATAATTATTAATAACCCATCCTGACTTGCAGAGGAAGTGGCGCCACCTGAATAGTATAGATCGGGCACACTTTTCACCGCACTTATCTTGTAGTATGCTGCTGGAGCATCCACTGTAGCAGTCCAGAAGATGACCAGTTTAATCGCCCCATAACACATTTACAAATCCCTAAAATCACCCCATCAAAGTTAAGTAGGGGCAACGTATAATAAATACGGTATTTTCGCAAACCTGAAGACGACGAGTAGTGGGGTGGTTAAGGGGTCCATGACTGCATTTTGGGGTACGATTGTTTTACTTGGCATACATACTCCTTGGATCAAAAAAAGAAAATTCGTCAAAAGAGACACTCTGTATCTATGCAAATTAGGCCTAATTTCCATAATTGATATACAGAGTGTCTCTTTGGATAATTTTCTTCTTTTGATCCAAGGAGTTTGTATGCCAAGTAAAAACAATTGTACCCCAAACTGCAGTGAACACCCATATTTGTGGCCCCTACTAGAAGAAATGACGTCATTTAGGCGAGAAATTACGTCACTTACGTTCTCTCTCGTCGTCTGGCCAATCTGAGCACTAGTTCATGCCCGATTTCAGGTTCGTCGGAAAATCCAGTGCACCGTCTTCAGAATTACGTAATCAGAGAAGTATCAACATGTATATGTGTGTGTGTGTGTGTTTTATACGTGTGTATGTGTATGTGTGGTGGATTATGTAACTGGTGTATGCGTGTGTGTTTGAATGTGTGCGTGTGTGGCTTTGTGTACGTGTGTGCGCATTTGTGCGTGTGTGTGTGTTTGTGAGTGTATATGTGTTTGTTTGTGTTTGTTGGAATGCGAGTGCATGCGTGCGTGTGTGTATCTGCGTATGTGTACGGGTATGGGTTTTTGTTTGAGTGTGTGCGTGTGTTTGTGTTTGTTTGAGTGCTCGCGTGGATGAGTGTGCGTGCGTGTGTTTGTGTTTATGTGGATGTGCGTTTGTGGGTGTTTGTGTGCATTTGTGAGTGTGCATTCATGTGTTTGTGTGGGTGTGGGTGTGTGTTGTGTATCTGTATGCGTATGTGTGGGAGTTTTATTAATGTTGTGTTTGTGTGTATACGCGTGTGTAAGGGTTTGTGTTTGTGTGAGCGCATGTGTGGGGTGTTTGTGTGCATTGTTGTTTGTTTGAGTGCGAGTGCGTGCGTGCGTGCGGGAGTGGATGTTTGTGCGTGTGAGTATACGTGTGTGTAAGTGTGTGTGTGTTTTGTGTGATTGAATGCGTGTATGTGTGTGTGTGTCTGTGTTGGAGTTTGAATAATTCAGTCGGGTCGTGTGTTTGCGCATGTGTATGTTTGAAAGTGTAAGGTGTGTGTGAGTGTTTGTCATGATTGTGTGTAGAAGGGAACGACGTCATTGTGAACGCGCGTTAACTAAAAACGAAAATGGTTCAAAGGCAGCGAACAGGTAGTGAACAGCACGGGTTGACTACATCCAATAGACCGCTTCTGTGATGTATGCAAATAATATTCGTATGACGTATAGTATCCCCGTTGGCAAACTTAACAATAGTAACTAGGTTCGGCAAGATAAGTATGCCGGAGCTTACCGGACCTAGTTACTATTGTTAAACAGTGCCAACGTGGAGTATTACGTCATACGCATATTATTTGCTTATACAGGGTGGCCCAGAAATAACGGAACGGGGTACTTTCCATTATAAAGAAATATACAGACTAGGTTCACTGGATAGATAATATTTTAAAAAGAACTTTGATATCATCAACAGTAATGTTTTTGTTTGGGTGTTCGGAATAACGAATGTCTTTTAAAAAGATTATCTATCCAGTGAACATATTATCACAATGGCAAATACCCCGTTCCGTTATTTCTGGGCCACCCTGAAACGGTCGTTCTAGGACGGGAAACTCGTTCTTGTTCACATAAGCGAAAACTCCCTTATAAATACTAGAATACAGAGACCCATCAATCGAGAGACCGGTTCCATGTGCATTATAAGTATGTACCATCAAGAACATAACCCATTCCCAGTAGTGGGCCACATAAATAAATACTAAATACTACAACGCAGAGACCGGCCAACCAAGAGACCGGTACCATGTGCATTTAAGTATCTGCCGTCCAGGACCCTATTTATTTTTCCTATGTAAATACCCAACTTCAACTACAGGTCTATAGAAGGCACTCCCCAAAGCACTTTAATAATAAATCCTATTCACTTCCCTCCCCCTTTTATTAAAAAAGACATGGCACCACCCTCGACACTTACAATAATTAGCCCAACTTTGGATCAACCTTCCACCTAATTATAACTCACATTATAACATGGCCAATAAATAATCCATTCCACATAAACTACCTTTGTCAACCATGTATCATTACTAAAATCCTAAATAAAATGATTATGTGCCAACGTGCACATACGTACATAGTAATCACGGTTCCTCTACTTTTAATGGAAAAAATAACCCCAACACAACCAGCTCTCCAATGAGACAACTTTGAGGTAGTGAACGCCTCAAATCTTCCCATAGCAATATAGATCAACCAGAGTGAGAATAAAGAGTGACAAATCTTCCCACCCGTAGTTTAATTAGGGGGTCAAGCTATTTCATATTTGTTTACACTCATCATCCCCTCACACGCATCTATGATCACCATTTCATCACTCATGAATCATAATCACCCACTCATACTGGAATCAATATGACCAATTCGATCACCTATGAACATAATTTTCAACTCAATTAGCACGCATCCGTACACATTACCGTTTTCAGCGATCACGAGGGCAATCATATGACAATCATTGATCTCAACTATCAAAGATCCATAGAATATCATTAATCGTATGATGCATACCTAATCAAATCCAAAATAATTCTCTTCATCAAAAATGCAAACAGCCATCCATCCGGGATCCATCCATCTTGTAATACTCAACTATAATCATAATGCGGAGTGTATCATTCGCATAATCTATTCGGAAATAATACCCTTCATCATAATCGCAACAAAACCATCATCTTCTGCTCATGTAATAGCAGGAAATGATCTACTCTCATCTCCCCATCACAGGATAGAATACCCATGCAGAGATGAAGATATGAATCGGTTTAACATTTACAATCAGGACACATGAATCCATTCCCATCCGCCTTCATGTCAATTAATAAAACATTCACTGTTAACACCATCATCTGGCATTACCAATCACTGAACGTAAATTATAGCAATATCCACCAGTCATGCAAAGATCACATAATACAGAACCGATCATGAGTATTCCAGTCACATCACAATTATAACAAAGTGTTACCTTCCTAACTTCATCATGACCATTCAAAAGCAATCATCTCCACATCAGAGTAATTCAGAATAATCATTCAGAGTAATTCAGAATAATCATTCAGAGTAATTCAGAATAATCATTCAGAGTAATCATATAAAGATCGTTTTAATCTCTTCTCCACTCACGGGATTGAATACCCATGCGGAGACGGTGATATAAAAATAAATGATCTATTTCAATCATGACCCATGGCAACACTCACATCTTCATTGCCGAATTTGCAAAGCATTCATTCCACAATCCCTTGGCAACGACAATTGCTGGCTAAACATAAATTTAACAAGATCCACCTGTCATACATGATACAAATACAGAAAGGCATTCACGCATTAACAGCAGCCTACCTTGCAATCACACTCAACAATCACGCTAACCAGGATAAAGGATCTACCCTCCCTACAAATCGTCACAATGACACTGCTATGCAGTCAACACTCACAACATTCATATTCATTCATCCAGGATGTGTTCACACTACAACTTAAATTTCCAAGCTAGACTTATAGCTACACAAACGTTGCAATCCACAATGCAATCCCGACATTTATATTCATTCATCCAGGATGTTCACACTAGAGGTAAACTTAGATTTCCAACTCTGCAATATTCATTAATCTAGGACATTGCAGCCCAACATTATACATTCAAAACACTCACACCCTTTTACATGCGATGTGTTCACACTCACTCTTAAATGTACATGCTAGTCTTATAGCCACGCATTCTAACTGAACCAAATCAAAGCTAAATCGAATCTATATTATTGACCTTCCCGCGATCATGAACCATCCGGAAGGGCAAATAGGATTCCCTTAGTGTATAGGGCACCTCCAAATCGCACACTTCTCCACACAGCCAGCCCAGAGATCTGTGAAAGTCGGTGTCGACCTTGGCATTCACTGGTGTGGAGGAGTGAACAGATTTGGCAAGTTTCTTGGCTCCCAGGTCAACACCCGATTTGACTTGGGTGTCTACGGTGACAACGGCTTTGACCCGGTTGTCGGCGTCCTTCAACTTGACCCTGACTCCGGTGCAGTTGTTAATATTTGACAAGGATCGTGGACCAGTAACTCCAAGGATCGAGGCTCGGTCCTCACCCCCGACCCGTGGATGTTTACCGTACCACTCTTGTCAGACAATAACTCAAAATCTAGCTTGGGTAGTGGATCATCATCTACCCGTGTGGCTCGAATGTATTCCTCCAGTATGTGGCACCTTGGAAAGACCGGTTGTACAACCCGCCTGAGGTCCGTTGATTCCACACGAGGGATATCATCGCAAGTAGGTGATGCTGATCCGGATGATGGTAAACACTCTGTGATAGTGCTACATAAATTGTCCAAGCTCCCCTCTAACCTCTCTATTCTATTCTTGAGTATAGTGTGTTGGTGGGTGACGGCCCTATCTAGATCGCCTAACCTACGCTCAAGGCCAGTGAGACCACTGTGAGTCATGGTTTGGGTTTCCTTGATATCGATATTAATATCCAGCAGCTTTGTATTGTTGCGCACAAGGAAACTGTCCACGGCATCCAACCTCTGATCGAGCGCATCGAAGCAACCCTCCAGACTGTCTAACCTACCATCAAGTCTATGGACCATACCAGTTAGATTAACGATGGCAGCTTCTAATCTACTGGCACTAACCTGATCCTGGGTGGGCACAGTTTGCACACTACACGTCGACGTGCGTTTGAGCCCGGACCGTGATTTGGCTGGGGCCTCAAACTTAGGCTGCGGTTTAGCCGGGGCTGACGAGAATTGAAGCTCTTTCCGTACGGAAGTGTAGGCCGGGCTAGCAAATCTGGATGCTAGCTCCGCCGGTGAAAGGGATGCGAGGGGAACATGGGCCCTAAAATCTATGTACCTCGCTAACCTCTCGATGTCGCCCGGGCCTAACACTGGCGCTAAGAATCTAGATAGAACAGGAAGGGTCAGATTACTCTGAGCCTTCCGAAGTTCCATTATGCTGCGTGCAAGGTCCTCATCAAATCCCAAACTTTCAACCAATTCCCTGGGACCACAAAAATTAATAGACACCCTCTCCATAATGAAGTTTAAATTATCAATTTACCCTTCAAAATCTTAATTTCAAAGTGTCCCACTTCCGTTCCTTCTTTTTCCTCTAAAAAACATATCTATAAACTAATTCCAAATTTTCTTCCAACCTATCAATTCCCTTCAAAACACTAAAAAATAATTACTAAGAATGACTCAATATAAGCCAAAGTGAGACCCAATAAAAACGCAGCGCGAAATATTCCCTAAATCCCACTCCCTTTCTCTTCTGGTTTTTTTTTTTTTTTTTTTTTTTGAACGTATACGCCACCCAAAAATATTTCTCCAAATCACTAACAAACACGGAACATCCCTATATTATTAAACATGACTAATCACTTCGAAGCACTTCAATATTATTAATAAAGGCATACAACAAATTAACCCAAGTCCACCCGACTAGGAGCTTAATAATGTCCAACTCTACGCATTCACAAATACTATTTCAAACTTCCCTAAGGACCTAAGTCAATTTGACAAAGAGCTCATTAATATTATACCCTACACAAGCATGAATGCATCATTCTAAAATTCAAAGTCAATTAATATCTAACCCTAAGCAAAAATGCAATATTTCAAAAATTATCTAAGTCACTCTGACAAAGAGCTCATTAATATTTTACCTTACACAATCATAAATGCAATACTTCAAAAATTATCTAAGTCACTCTGACAAAGAGCTCACTATTAAATGTCTTACCTTACACAAGCATAAATGCAATACTTCAAAAATTATCTAAGTCATTCTGACAAAGAGCTCACTATTAAATGTCTTACCTACAAGCATGAATGCAATATTACAACATTATCATAAAGTCAATATGACGATAAACTTTTAAACGATATAATTTTAAATGCATGGACATGAAAATGCAATCAATAATGATTGAAAACTCTAAGTCCACATGCTCACAAGGCTCAAAAAGTCAATGTCCTATGCCAAATAAATAAAAAAACTCTCAAAAATTTCTAAGTTAACATAGTAAAGGAAGGGAAAAACCAAAACTTCCCTAAATTTAACTAAGTCAACGTAGTAAAGAAGAGGAAAAATCAATCCTCTAACTCCACACTCCAACTTAGTCACGGAGAGAGTAAATAATCCCCCTAACTCTCCTCCCCCACAAAATAAATTCACAAATAAAAAAAAAAACGGCAAGGAACTTGAAAATCCCAAGCACCCGTCAACACATGCACATACTTATGCTCAAACATTTTCATGACAAATTCCAACATGGCGACCTACAATACAACAACCACCTCTACAAAGCTTAAAAGCATTCAAAATCTACTCCCACCCTCTCAAAAACACTGCATACTATTTAACACACGAAATACTAATCTCAAAATTGCACAAAATAACGTCAATACAGACCGCGACGGCCGAGAAGAAGTCCGCTTGATATTCGATGTGCTCGCGGCGTCAATGTGGAAAAACAGGGGGTCACATTACCTCAACCTCCCGTAGCTCTGGCCATGCTCTCGTGCAGCCGCTGCCGTCTTTCGCTCGTGCAGCGACGGGCCCGCGCGACGAAACGGTCGACGGTGCTGTGCCGGCAGCTGGACGCTCTGGGAGTGGAAGCCACTGTTGACCCACTCTTTTCTATATACTACTACACTAAAAACTATCACCTTACTAACAAACTACTAGTGTACTACACTCTTACAACTGGTACTGTACGACTATACTGAAACTTGTACTATTCACTGGTTACTTCTGGTCAGACTCCCTGAACTAAGCATTGCCAAGCCTTTATATAGCTTCACCAGGGCCAGAGGGCCATTAGGCTTGCCTAACATTCCCCCTATTGTTATTGCCTACCTGAGCAGGACAAAGGACCAGTGTCCACACTACTGCCCTTAACTGGGGCTAACTAGAGGAATAATCCTATTTCTCTACAGTCCTGAACGGACCATTTACTGCACACAGTGGAACAAATCCACGGGAACTTATTTAAAATACCTCCAGTTCATTTATTTTAATATAATACGATTCCCTCCTGTTTTAATACTATCAGGAGGGATATAAAGTATTTTAATTGTGATAACTTACCCTTCAAAGAAGCATCATACCTCCAAAATCTGATAAAACGTCTGCAATATTCCACTCGCCTTCCACCTCATCCAGTCTTCGCCTGCAATATGGCGCGCCCGCGTGTGCTAAACAATGTACAGTGTATGTACGATATGCGATACGCATGGCAGAATATTTGACATGACAATACATGACGTGCTCGCTACAAGAAAGCACATAAGCCTTAATCAAGGCACTACCATTATAGTCAAAAGCCGTCTCGTAATATTGGAGTGCAACCTAAAGTGTTGATTTCGCGCTGTGGTTATTTTGACATAGCGCCATCTAGTGATAAACAAAACAAATGGTCTTGAAAAAAGGTTAAACTACACTGTCTACTTGGTAACGCACAGCAAGCGTCGTGTAACCATAATATAATTCGAGCTTGTATACTGTGCCTAATTTGGTCACTAGAGGGAGTTGGGTAAATAACTGCCGAAATACGGAAAAAAAAATTCACACGCCATTTTAACTGGAAGCAAGTGACACGCTGCGACTGGAACTTTCTCAGTCTTTGTCGGACCAAATTACACTTTTGTAGGATCTGTGACAAGAGGACAGGACAAGAAAAGGCCCTTTGGTAAGTCAGTCATGTACTTTTACCTTCTGTTAAGGCATGGACGTACATAGTTCATGCCAGAAACATACTAACTTTTCACAAATAATTTCCGCATTAACTGTGCACAGTCCCACGTACTTCCCGTATAGCGCAGCATTACAATGTAGTGTTGTGTGTCTTCCCCTGCTGCCCTCATCTTCTGTTGTTGCCTCTCTTCCCTTGAAACTGCCTCGCTGACCTCAACTTTGCCCAGTACTTTTCGTTGCTTCATCGTTTCTTCTGCATCAGCACGCGCCGCTACATACTCATTGTCTGTGTAAATAGGCTGGAGTTCCATGACGACACACACGTCACAATGTCTTTCACAATACAAATGTCATTGTCAATCCATCATCAGTATCAGGCGCAAATGCGAGCTTTACTTTAGGCTTATTATAAACGTCAATTAATTCAATATCATACTAGTCAATGTCACCTTTGATTCGGCACTTCCTCAGGGGCCAATAAACACATTAATTACACAAACTACCGTCTGTCTTCGAAATCCGAACGCATCACTTGTCCATACACTACCGCATAGTGTCCCTCCAACCGTATCGGAAATCGGATACTCACTGCGCCGTCACAAAAATGTCAATCCTTTTTTTCCGTCCAAAATTCACAATTTCACCATGTTTCCTCGCTTGGCCAATGCCCACGGGTTCTCCACCAGATGTGGCGATCGTCCAAAACATACCACATGAGGTCCGGATCGTTCATGGCACCACAAATCACACTTTCATATCACCACGAGAAAGAAGTCGAGATCGACCACGAGTTTTTCCGATTGTACAACTGCCGAACACAGATGGCGCACTTTATTTATCAACAATACATCTTATTCGTAACAGTAGATTAGAGCGCGTGTTTTATGGATGTATGAAAGACGCGATTACGTGAACATTGAAGAACGTTGCAAGCCTACATTATACGTATGGTTGACAGTATGGGTTATCTGACAACACGAGTGCAAACATTTAGGCATAATTATGTTATGCTGCACACTAAGAAAAAATGGGTCAATCTTACACCTATATAGGTACAAACCGTTGCCACACCGGGGGTTCCTATATAAGTGCAAAAGTTCACCTTTTGGTAAAGGTTCAGATTTAATCCTTCACCGTTTGCACCTTGAGGGTGCAAAAAGGTGCAGAGTTGCACCTAAAAAAGGTGTAAGTGTAAATTTAAGTGTAAGTGTAAGTGTAAATATAAGGTAAAGGTCCACAGTTGCACCAGTGTGGTGCAACATTGCACCTTTGAGTTAAGTGTAAAGATGCACCAAAAATGGTTAAAAGTTGAACACCCCTTTCATGCGAGTGCATGTGTGTATAGTCCTATCATCCTAGTCCTAATAACCTATGCTATAACCTATACATACTTTGCCCTAAGCCTATACCTATAATTCCTAACCATCGGTCCTTGTTCACGTTTAGCTTATAAGCAGGTTACAACACGATGTATGTTTTTTAGTGGTTAGTAATTAAACACAGACGTTAAAACAGTATCGCCTTAATTCATTTCCACCAAAATGGTTCACAAGCGTCCACTGATAATTAATTGTTACTAAATTAAATTACAAATGCACTCTGATAATTATTTCACAAAATAACGAGATTATGAACAGATTGAATGTTCGTTTTGCAAAAGCACAAACTAGCACATGAATATTCATGAACCTGTTACAAATTACTGCAAATCGTGCAAAAAGAATACGCTGTTTTGACCTGGAGTCATACTATTCAATTGATATAAATGCGATTCAATACGTATACTAATCGTACACAAATCAGCTGTTGCTGTGTCGGAAAAGGCTGAAAAGCTTTTCAAATTGCCATGAGCAACCATTGATGACAGGCTACGCATAAACTGGTCCTTCGATCATCGAATTAATGATGTCGCATTATTTTATTATTACTCCGGTTATTTATACTGTATACTCTGCATCATTGTCAAGTCTGCACCTTCCGATTAATGTTTTTCTTTGTGTGAATAACGTGCGATATCTTGGCAAAACAAATTACCAATCAGAGGGGCTGTAACGAAACTATTTTTAAATTATAAATATTCTCATAATAGTTTATTTCCTTCATGCATAATAAGCTATCATTTTACAAAAGAATCATAGAGTAGTGATGGATATTAAACATTTTGCATTAAAACACTAAATGCATAGTTTGTCTCTCTGTGAGTTAATTATTTCTCTCGGGCCTTGTAATTGGCTGACTGCCTTGCCGTGGGCGTAGTTGTCATTTTTTTTCAGACCAATTTCAATAATTTCAAGTTAATATAAAAAGACAGTTGACACATGTTCATTATAAAACCATGAACTTATACACTCATTATGGTGCACAATACTTTTGATGTTGGCATAGAGTTTATCAATGGTATATATCTCAGAAAACCACGTGTGCAGTAGGACCGTTGTATAGGAACAAGACAAAGAATAGTAGGTCTTTGTACTTTAGCAAAAAATCACCTAAATAGGTGCACAAAATGGTGCAATGTTACTCCTTTACCAAGTCTTCACCTTTCGCCGTTACTTTGCACCTTGTTTGATTCTCGCTTGGTAGCTTATCAAGCAAATGACCAATCAAAGGGGCTGTAGTGAATCTATGTGTGAAGAAGAACTATTTTCATATTACGTTACTGCCAATTTCTCTGTTTTTCAAATCCCTGCATGCATGACGAGCTATTATTTCACGCAAGAACCAATAGAGCAGTGATGTAAATCGAAAATTTTGCATTTAAATACAAAATACATGTGTTTTCTCTCCGTGAGTGAATTATTTCTCTCGGACCCTGTAATTGGTTGATAGCCTTGCTGTGGCCGTAGTTGTCATTAATATGATTGCACAGACCCATCTAATTCTTTTCAAGATTATATTTAAATACAATTGGCCCATATTCATTCAAAACCATAAGGGTAAACATTCATAATAGTGCGTGATATATTAGATGATTGACATAGAGTGTACGAATCTTGTATTAACAATGGAGTACATTAAACCATGCGTGCAGTAGGACCACGGTTTAGGAACAAGACTAAGACAGGTGCGACTTTGCCCCTTAGCAAAATGCACCCTAAAAGGTGCATAAAATGGTGCAACTTTAATCCTATGCCGAGTCTGCACCTTTTTTTCGTTACTTTGCACCATTTATCAACCATTTTTTCTTAGTGTGTGTGTGTACAACATGAGGTTTCACCAATACTAAGTTAAAGGGGCATTCCCTTTTTTGCAAGCCAAACATAATTAAAAAATATAAGTTGCCATATTAACCTCAAATATTATAGATCATGATTTTTAAAATTTATTCTGAAAAGATTAGGACTTGACAATGTATTTTGGTGGAGTTATGAATTTTATGATTTTTGTTATTACCTATAGATTAATAAAATGTTGGACGACGGTTTAATAACCGAACCTCACAATAATCTGTCTAGCTCCCTCTACGTTCGCTGTTGATATTATATGTGGTATGAATGTGATGCCCACCACCCATCAGGCCCCCCCAACTCAAAATGGAAGTTGGCCAAATTTTTAATGAAGAGAACCACCGATGTTTATGTTAATTCGACTGGCTGCCATGGAAATATTCGACTGGCTGCCATGGTAATATTAACTCCTCACACCAATGGCCCCAAGCATCACCAGACAATACCACCCAAATAAGCTCAAGCATATACATACTCGAACTCAGCTTTACCAGAACTCCTACTTCCCACAAACTGTAACAGCATGGAATGCGCTCCCCAATAATATCTTGGCTTCTACATCACTAGGAGCCTTTGCGGGAGCAGTTGCCTCAATCGGCAATTAATGGGATACCTCACCGGTTCCCCTCGACTCTACGTCCTGACTGATGGACCCTGTCGAGTACCCAAGTAGAAGTAGCAGTAGAAGTAAATTCATTTATAATAATGCGCGGGCGCGAACTTCACAATTATCACGCACGAATTTATGGTATGCCTCTGTTATGACGTCACAATGAAAAACAATATTTTGATCCTAGTAGGGAAATCCCCTGTTTCTTGACTGTGCGCAATTAAATACATGACATCGCGTAACTGTTAGTACTGCGCGTAATTAAAATAATAGAGATGAATTAGAATACTTAAGCGTCTTTGGTATTATGAAGCGCAATTTTGCTGAGAAGTGCGTGTTTAAATGCCATGGCAACTGCAAGTGCGCAATGCGTAATTACTTTAGCTTTTTGCGTAATGTGTTAATTTATCCAATGAATCCACGTCTGATAATTTATTCAAATGAAAAAAATCTGACGTACTACCTCATTTGCATGACATTCGGTGCGTATTTTCAAAAACTTGCTGATAAAGGTGTGGCCTATCTCTGTGGTTAAAACGCTATACGCTTATTCAGTTGGGGTTCTAGTATTTATATTGTATTTCTGTGCCACCCATAATAGATAGCGCCACCAACGAGAGAGATCTGCACAACAGCAGTGATCGCTATGAATGATGGCACCTACGGCTATACAATTTCATACGCAGCATAATACAAGTATTATACAGATATGTACCAAACATGAAGCATTTGAAAATTTTTGGTAAAGAGGGAATGTCCCTTTAAGTAATGGTTAATTAAAAATTTCGCGACTTCTTGTACAAAATAACACAGACGGGAGAAATATTTGTGTGAAATTGGCACTTTAATGTGTACGCTATGAACTGAGTGATGTGCTAAATTGTCTATAATCAAACAACAAATAGAAATGTAATCACCACTGGCTGACAAATGCATATGATATTACATTTACATAACCTTACATACCTAAAATAGTGCATATTAAATAACATTACAACAGAAAATAGTCATATATACGCACAAAAAGTTCCGTAATCGAGGTTTGCGCATTACTAACTTTTCTATTAGGTTATTACCATTCATAAATTTGGTATCATTAAAAAGCGTGAATTCTCCCCTTTACATTGATATAACATTTGCTATGAATATTTTATCATGGAATGTGCATTGAATCCAAATGTAGGGCAAAGTCAAAAGTGAAATGTTGCAAAATGCACTAATTTTGTCAACAGTGTGCCTTCCTTTTGTTTGAAGATTAAAACGTGGCTTGAATGCATGACCACTCACCCCCATTCAAGCCAAGGATCGAAGGCACACTGTTGACAAAATCAGTGTATTTTGCAACATTTCACTTTTTACTTTGCCCTACATTTGGATGCAATGCACATTCGATGATAAAATATTCATAGCAAATGTTATATCAATATAAAGGGGATAATTAACGCTTTCCAATGATACCAAATTTATGAATGGTAATAGCGCAATACAAAAGTTTTTAATACGAAAACCTCGATTGCGGAACTTTTTGTGCGAAGTATACATACTAGTATAGAAAGACAAGATCAATAGAACACAAGCCACCCAGACAGCATGTCATTTCAGACATCGACTGCGATTGATATATTATTCGTACTTGGTGCGACGCGTGGTGTCATTTTATGTTCAAAGGTTGTAATGCATTATTTTTCTCGCTGCAAAAATTATACCTTTTTATTGATAACACAAAAAGGAAATTAGTATACAAATGTAACCCAAATGTTTGCTTCCCAAGTACACCTTTACAAAAACGAGCCTTTTTAAAAACGACTTAAAGTACAACGAAAACGTAATTGTGGTCCGCACGAACGAGTACCCTTAGGCTTTTTATCACACAATTGTGACCGATCATGCGTTACATACGGCCAAAGTGAAGTGACACACCAGGGTACGACATCAAATAATGAGATCGTTTGGGCGGGAAATTTGAGTGTGATTAATTCATTTAAAACATTTCTAAGTAATTTTTTACTACATCCCTTTTAAATACTAAAATGTTATGTTCGATGAAATCCATGTTATTATACATGTAATTACTCTTTATTATAATCTGCAAGCAAAGCATTAACATGAACATAACAGCGATATGGCCTAAATATATACAAATATATATATATTCATTTATCAGTGCATATTAATAATGTTGGATAGACCAATACTTGACTACTGACAGACTCTCTGGCATTATACATGTTAACTGCATTTTACAAAACATATCGTATTTTTTTCATGCGGCCGCATGAATCATAATAATGATCGACCAAAGCAAACCCAAAACGACAATATACATTCTTATTTCAAATGAAATGTGGAAACAGTACAATTATAGCGATATAACATTACAATATAAACAGTGTAATGTACACGTCATTAGTGTGTTATAATATACAACACATGCTAGACTGATCATAATGTCACATCAACCGTTTTTGTTAATATACATAGATATACATATTAATTAGTTACACCATTCTTGCATTGTTAATCAAGTTTGCCTGACGCTACTTTTGCCATTAAATTTAAAGAAAATATTACCAGGTTAAATACATCTAAACCCCTCAAAAAAAGTTCGGAAACTCAAGTTTGATATCTCTCGTATTTTTGATAAGCATATTCGAAAAAGAGCGTTTTAATGGGTCACTTTTGAGGCTCCCCCACATTCATCTCCCTGCAGCCGCCCTTTACTAAAATCATATATAAATTTTACATTTTCATACAGAAGAGTTGTTGGGCTTTCCGTTGATATCAATTTGAATCATGAATATTTTATTTGAAATGCTAAAAAATCCTCACAAAAGCTCGAAAAAAATGCAACGCTCTGATTTTGTGTCAACTTCATATCTTTTTGTTTGATTTCACACTCGACCCATCTCCATATTCCGGTTCACTGCACACCACCCCATTTGCATAATCCTTACGATTAATATGCCATCGTAATGAAGAGATCATCTCCATTAAAATGGTATCAAATTCCAATGATTTTGATGAAGGGAAAGGTGGCAGGGTATTCAATAGAAAGTGAACTTTAAAAAAAATGGTCAGCACAGTAAATGCACTCGTAAATTAAATGCATTGAGCCATTTGCGACATTTCACTTCCTGCCTCCCCTATTCTCTGGGCTCCTGCAATCGCCCCAATTGCATAATCACTACACATAATGCACCGGTTTGAAAGTATATAGATGAGCTTTATTGTGACAACCAATTTCGAATATGCTATTAAAAAATATGAGAGATATGATCGATCAAACCTGAGTTCCGAACTTTTTTTGAGGGGTTTATGTTCATTACGTGCACAGTGGCTTTACAAAACATTGTTATACAATACAGTTCGATGCGAATCTACCTTTTCATTTTCTCTGCCTTAAACTTTAATTCCAAAATAGTTTGACCATGCATATTGCTATATAGCTAGATACTTATCGTCATAATTACAAACAACTGATCATTATAATGTTTCGCTTGTGGTAACATCATTTTTGAAAACAGAAATGACGGGTTTTTTTAATACAGGCCCTATCTATATTATCCATGAAATTATCGCAAGATTCTAATTTAAATGCATGATTTAACAAGTGTATCAAAGATATCAGTAGTTTATACACAGGTCGTTTATATCTTTTGTAGGCTCATTTCATAGAAGTATGATATTTGTAAACAATTGTTCTCAAGATCAAGGAACGGAATACCGTATATAACGTGTATTCATACTCACGAATAGAAACAGAGAACAGGTTTCGGTTTTCCGAACTTTCCTTTTGTTAGAAAGATATTTATGATGGAAATGCATGTGAGAGTCTCCATGAGAGACTTTAGATTTCCAGCTAGTTCATTAAGCGCCCCTCACCCGCACCTATATTTAGCTTAATTACACCATAGCCCCTTTCCAATAGACCGCTTCTGTAATGTATGCAAATAATATGCGTATGACGTAAGACTCCCCGTTGGCAAGCTTAACAATAGTAACTAGGTCCGCAAGCTAAGTTTGCCGGAGCTTGCCGGACCTAATTACTATTGTTCAGCTTGCCACCGGGGAGCTGACGTCATAGGCATATATTGCATACATTACAGAAGCGGTCTATTAGGGCCCCGCGCTATACAGGGTGCCCCCCCCCCCCCCCCCCACAAAAAACGGAACGGGGTACTTGCCATAATAAAGGCACATGATGACAAGGTTTACGGGGATTAGGGCATCTTGTACAAAGAAAACATGATACAAATAGCAGTAATTTTGATCTAGTAGTTTTTGATTAGAATGTCTTAAGTGAGACAGGGCCCCGTGCAGAAAGAGATACAATCGATTGTAAGTTACGATTGGTCGTAAGTCAGAAATTCACGCGTTTCAACCAAATCAGATTTGCGCATCTAGAACACGTGATCTGACTTACGATTAATTGCAACTTACAATCGATTGTATCTCTCTCTGCAACGGGGCCCATGTCTGGTTCAATTTTCTGTAAATTTTTACCAAGTTAGTGCCTGATAAATCGCACATTACTCCCCGGTCATAGCATCGAGTTACGATGCGCCATTGATAGTACGCATTCTATCGGCTCACAGCTGAATGCACACTAGCAATGTCGCACGTATTGCTCGTTTGTTAAACGCTATGACGGGCAGGATTTGCGATTATCAGGCACTGACTTGGTAAATATTGACAAAAAAGGGAACCTTGGCATGGACTCACTTAAGACGGTCCTAAAACAAAAACACTTAGCCAAAGTAACTGTTATGTTCTTGGTATCAGTTTTCTTTGTAAACGATGCTCTAGCCGTGAACCTTATTAACCCTAAAAAGGCCGGGCTTTTTGAGGTCTTCAGCAGGCCGGGGGGGGGGCATTATGCCCCCCCCCTAAGATCTCGGCCGCGAAGCGGCCGATCGCCGTGAAATTTGCACGCAAGATGAGTGAAGTGTAAAGAATACAATGGTAATTTTAATTTTTTGAAAAATTCATTAATTTGCATATTTATGGTAATTTATGCAAATAAGGTCATAAAATTCATATTTTTACCCATAAATCATATATTCTTCATAATTAAACATTGGTTTTCACTACATATATTCTTGAAGAGCATTTGGAATAATATGCGACAAAAAAATTTGGAAGTAAGACCAGGTTCTTCCTTATGTTTTCTATTGTTTTTATAATTTCTTATGTATTTCTTTGTTTTTTTAAAACTTATGTATTGTATTGTTTTGTTGTTTATTTTATTTCTAACTATAATTCAACTATTTTGAACCCCCCAAAACAAACAAATAAATGTAACAAGACCAAATATCCAATGATATACCTCTTTTACGAAAACTGATATTGCCATATGTTTTGTACACAAATCACGAAATTGAGCAATTTTCTGGCTGACATGCATAGACAAAAGGTCACGTGACTTCGTAACGGTAGGTCCGATTTTCAAAATTTTTGTTTTAAAATATGCGCAAGACCAAAAGAAAAATGTCACCAAGCAGCGGCGCGGTCATCTTACCGGCGTTTTGAGCAATACAACAAATCGCGGAGGGGGGGGGGGGGGGGCATTATGGCCCCCCCGGCCTTATTAGGGGTTAAGCAAGTACCCCGTTCCGTCTTTTTGGGGGCCACCCTGTATAAGCCTTATGCCTATGCTGTGTGAAGGACTATAATATGATTGTATTACGAAAGCCGGGATAAGTCAAGATGCGAATGAAAAATAAACATTGTTCTCATTGCCCCCATAGGCCCATACTACCTGGTAGAAGTTACCCAAGGGGCTTTCTATACAAAAAAAAACCCACTGCGTTTACGTTCGCCTGATGATAGCGTTTGTTCTGATCACAACATCACGACAAGGTCTGAGGTGTTGTAGGTAAGGACGCTTTCATGAAACACCACGGTCAAAACATTTCAAATACATGTCAAGGGTCAAACATAGCTATCTATATATGACTTCATCAACAAACCCCAGAAGTATATCTGTAGTTGCGAATTTATGTACTGATAATATAACCTACTTCAGAAATACATGGTTGTCAACATCTATTCTGGTGTATCAAAGGGTTGTACTTTAAATTGACAGTAACCAGTCTTTTGTTAGTTTGTTCCAGAAGTATTCATGCCCCTGACATTTTCGGGCCATCTCATATACGGTCTGCGGTCGCTAAGATACAGACGAAGTAAGTACGGGATCTCGTCCTCAGGAATATCTTCTAGAAAGATGACGACGGTGTTTTCGTCTCTCGTCATGTACGTGGTCCATGGCGGTGCGCAACTTAATAAGAAACCAGTTGTCTCGGACAGCACTTCTGCTGAGGAGCATGATGGTCTTGAAGCTATTCTCCACGGCGTAGTGTACTGCCTCAAGATAGTGCATGCCAAGGGTGAGGTCCTCATCCACCGAAGGAATACCTGCCGTAATCGGGAAGACGCTCTTCTAGGGTAGGTCGCAGGTGCTCTCTGGCCACACCTCGTCGTCTTCAGTAAACATGATGTTGAGATCAAAGACAAACTCGTCGTGTTCTCGCACGTCTTGCATTTCCCTGTAGCCGATGATTGCTAGTTGCACTAGGGAATAGTTTGTATCTGATCAGCCACCTGTTGTGAAAGCGAGTAACAAACCGACAATCAGGGCGAGTGCAACGAAAGGGATGGTGGACAGAAGTACAATATTTGGAACGCAATATTTATGGGATCAAACTCTAACAAAGGCTTTCCTCGCAATTGGCTTAAGGAATCGACCGAGCAAAGGGTTTCATTTTGGTGTAGAAACATTCCAGACGAATTGGCGAGCTCGTGCAGCCATTCATATTTGCACTGACAAGCAAACGGGTTCCAGAAACATCGATGTAATCCAGATCGTAATTCATCAAGTGGTCCAGGTGCTGCGATTGAATGCGACCAACCGATTGTTTGACATTCTCAAATTCTTGAGAAGTGAACGTGTTCCATGGCTCTTCCTGAACAAACATGATTGTATTATCGTTGATGATCAGAGTCTCCAGAACCGGTAAGTACTTCAGTTCATTGGTTGATATAAGGAACAAATTATTCCTGCTCAAGTCCTAAATAAATGAGAGAGTGCAGTCCCTGAAAAATGATCACAGAGAGACTCGAGATTGTGCAGTTTTTCATCAACAATTTGGCAAGTAACGAATTGTCCAAAAAAATCCTGCAATGTTCCTAGAGGGTTGTTGCTAAGATGCAGCTGCCTCAGATTAATTAATCCTTGGAACAAAGAACTACTAAAATAAGAGTCCCAAAGATTTCTTCTGGTGAGTTGCGAGTCACTGATGTCTATGATTTCTAACTTTATTGCGTTTTAAACGTATGGCCTGGTATTAAAGGAGTGTCTGTTGCAGGTATGGGGTCAGCAAAATAGAATGTTGAAAGACCAGACGGCAAGTGAAGTATTTCTATTCTTGTTCCTGTAACATCAAGTATTTTAAGGCTCTCAAACCCTCCGTACCGAAAAAAGTCCAGCCAAACCAGTTTCCTATTTCTAGCAATATTCAAGGACTTTAAATTGCTAAGGCACGAACTGATAACCATGAAGTCGTCGTAGTTGATTTTCCGACAGATCAAGATATTCTATACTACTTTCCCAAGTGGTATTATACGGATTAAAACGCATTATTTGGTTATCCCTCAAAGACAACGTTCGTAGACGAGATATTCCTAGGAAATATTCTGGTTCGATTTCTTTCATGTAATTTCCGGATAACATCAACTTAAAAGACAGAAAACCTAACCCAAAGAAGACATTTTTATGCAGTGAGAGATCCCCAACTGCTGCCGATGAATAGTACGTTTAAAGGGTGATCATATAAAGGTCTGAATACTCCAACTGGAATGCCATCACTCAACTCCATGTGTGTAAGGCCGATCGATCTAATAGTTGACCTTGCAACACCACTTGTGAGGTTCAAAAACATCGATGCAGTTGGAGTGAATTGCATCCCTAGCACAATTTCGTGAACAGGCAATGATGCTATTGCGTCTGCTGAAATGTAACGGATTGGGTCCCGAACAGCATGACTATTTCGGTTGGACAAGCGAACACGAATTTATCTGGAGTTAGATCTCGGAACTGGTTTACCATGAGTTTTACTTGATATAGTTGGACAGTAACATCGAGACACATTCAAGAGCTTAAACGGTTTAAACGATAAATCAAGAAATCTTATTTTGGAAAGCTGTCCATTAAATCATTCGGCAAATCTTTCAGGTTGCATGCACCAATACCTAAGAAAACGAGTGCTTCAAGGGGTCGGAATGGGACACTGCTTGGTATTACCAGATGTATATTTTGAGACAGATTCAAGGGACTTCAGATGTTTGAGAGGCTGGAAAGCTGCTGATTGAAATTGGTTTTTAGTTTGTTACCTGTCAAATCCAAAGTTACGAGATTCGGATAGGGTTCAAACGAAGTGTTCAATAGAATATTGATCTCGTTGTATGCCAAGTTCAATGTCATTGTATTGTGAGGAAAAATCGTTTGGAACTCTCTTGAGGTGTATGCTTTTTACACATTACTGATTTATCACCCTGGTCCCACTGACATGATGTTCGGGTGAAGCGACCCTTCTGTATCTGGATCTATCTAACCGACCAAAGAATGTTTCTTTTCCGCCAGTGGTGGAGGTGTAAGCCCCTTCCACTCTACACATCGTTATGATGAGTAGAGTGTAATTGCGTCTGTACGTATTCACCATGGTTATTACGGGCACATCGCTGGGATCTGCAAATTTAGAATTATAGAAACAATGAGGAAAGAACCCCAGAATGTATAGATAATAACTATAAGATAATGATGCTGACTATTATAAATTTATTATATATATACAAAATGAGCAACGATAAGTGGGGGTCGCCTGGAATCGAGCCTTAGTCCCTCCTGATTGATAGACCTTGTGCTCTACCCATTTAGGCACAAGGGCCCTTTCATGGCGGCCCTGCCCATAAATACCGTTCAATGCTCGATGGTCAAGCGCAATATAAAACCAGACATAAACTTAACTGGAAGTATATGAAATCATTTTAGGTAGAGTGCAATGATCACGTAACGTGAGTCAGCATTCATCAATTTAAATTAAAAAAAGAAGAGAAATCTGAAATATATAATATCGGGTATCGCCGGGAATCAAGCCCGAGACATCCGGATGGCTAGACTCTGTGCTCTAGCCATTGAGCCATATTTCCCTACTAATGGTGGCCCTCCCTAGACACCATTTTCATTGCTCGATGGTCAGAGGCTATACACGTTGATATCTACAGGACCTTCTCAAATAACTAGCCTTTCCCAAATCCAATAGCCATGCTAGCCAATACAATAGCAGCAACTATTTACTCGTATTACTCTGTTCACCACAATGATATTTGATCACGTTTGTAAATTATTAGCACACTGACGTATAACCGAAACAGATATTGGCAAATGTCAAATATAAACACAACAAAAAAGTACTCCCCCCTAAGGCAAAATAACGTAACCTTTTAACGAATTGGGTTTGAGCAACATAACTTGGCAGAAATGTTTCTGAAATGATTGGCTAACGTCTCTGTGAAAATGATTTGATCCGCCATGCCATGCATGAGTGAGCACACATTAAATGGAAAATGTCACTTTTCAAAAGTCACAAGAGTCAAAAAGTGAAAATTCTGCTTTGATGTGTGGTCACTCTCCATGACTCGACGGACCAATTTCATTTTCACACATAAGTTAGTCATACATGTAGGAACAATCCTGCCGGAGTTATTTTGCTAAAAACCTTATTCGTTAAAAAGTTATGGTTATTTGATTAAGGGGGACTTATTTTTGTGTTGAGTTTAATTGATCAGTATTGTTGGAATAAACTCAACAAAAAAGTAAGTCTCCTCCTGATTAGAATAACATAACTTTTTAAACAAAAATGTTTTGAGCAAAATAACTTGGCAGGATTGTTTCTACACTTATTGACTAACTTCTGTGTGAAAATGAAATTGGTCCATCGAGTCATGCATGAGTGAGCACACATCAAAGGAAAGATTGGCACTTTGTGTGCTCACTCATGCGTGACTCAATGGACAACTTCATTTTCACTCAGAAGTAGTCACAAAGTGTAGGAACAATCCTGCCGAGTTATTTTGCTCAAAACATTTTGTCAAAAAGTAACGCCCATTTTTGATTAAGGGGACTTACCTTTTTTGTGTGTGTATTACAAAAGCGTGCATGATTTAACACAACCAAAAAAGTGAGTCCCCTAATCAAAATGGCGTCACTTTTTGACAAACTTGTTTTGAGGCATAATAACTCGGCAGGATTGTTCCTACACTTTGTGACTAACTTCTGAGTGAAAATGAAGTTGTTCCATTGAGTTACTTTTTTGTTGTGTTTAGTTAACTACACTAGTATAAATATAAAAATGCCTACATGAATCAAGTAACTCACCAAAAACGATACGCGAACGTCACACCGATGCAGTCAACACAAAATGATGTTTGTTTTAATTATGGATAGCCAATCCGTGCTGACACAATCATGATATGATGATATTTTGCTAACGCGTTGATATATACAGAAACTGTTCAAATACCAAAGCCCCCTCCCAACTGTACTGACCAATAGAAACGTACTTTGGTTCATTCTTATGACTCTCGTAGAGACAATTAGAGTCATAACAATTTTGATAATAACATTGTATGATATACTATTGAAAAATGTTTATTTTTTAATTTGTATAGATAATTACGACTTATGAAAGTAGAATCGAAATTAAACTTGACGATGAAAGAGGGTTTATTTCCAGCAACAACTTCATCCCTTTAGGTAGAAGTGGTTTTGAAAGTAATGATAATTGGTTTGTGATATATACTTATCCAACAAATGAAAACAATGTATCGTGCTTCAAAAGTGAATGTTGAGTTTTGGTATAGAGGGGCGCTGCACAAAATACATTTTTGAGAGGTAATGAAAAACAAAACCAAAAAGTGTCAATTTAAGTGCTTACAATTTGAATGACATTATAATCTTTATTTTATCAAAATCGGTTCAGAGGTGGCTAAAAATTATATTCATAAATATAACCATTTGTAATTATTGTGGGGCCCCACAATGATTGAATAATTTTGAATTAGCTGTTAACAAAATGCGTACACTTTTAAAATGACAAAGGGACGCTATTAAATAGTTGATAATATTGATATTAATCATTATTTTAACAAAACATCACACGCACAATTTTGGTATAATTCTTTTTTTAAACCAATGATAACAATCACACGCACAATTTTGTATAATTTCTTTTTTAAACAATGATAACATAACACGCACAACTTTTGTTATAATTCTTTTTTTAAACTAATGAGTTTATACTTAAAAAAAAAAAATATTCCAGCTGTTTTCGACTGATTTTGATCAACGGTGTTTTGATCTTGTGTCCCTGAACTCGTTGGCTTTTACCAATTTAACTCTTTTTTTTTCACCTGACAAACAACTATTCCGTGAAGTGGCCTTTAAAACAAAACTGTACAACAGGGGCGTCGATCCGTTTTTGCGATTGGGGGGGGCGAAATTCGAAAATTTTTTCCAGAGTGACCACTGAGAGAGCTAAAAGCCCCGGAAGTTTTTATTATGCGCTCATTGAAAGTGTCTTGATGGCTCCGAAGACCTGACTTTGGGGGCACCCACATTTGGGGACAGTAATGGGGGTCCAGGGGGCGGAGCCCCAGAAGATTTTGCAACTCCTATCATGGGTGTTAAAATTGTATAAAATAGTGAACCTACTCGTAACGTATTTTTAAAGGGCATAGCAGGAAAGGATTGAGCCTTGCATGAGATGGATCCACGTGATCCTGTATGCTATAGAGGCCATCGATATAGTCTAGGGCATTGGGGCCTCCCAATGAAACTAAGCAAGGGCGTCAACAACTTCTCAAAAGTGGAGGGCCGACATTGCGAGGAAGCGAAGCGACCGAGCGTGGAGGGTGTGGAAGGGGTGTCCCCCTCCCAAAGTAGGGAGCTTGTGAATTTTTGGGCGTGAAATTGGGCGATTTGGGTGCACACCTGAGACAGAAATTTCACGTAATATGAAGTAAATAAGTATGGAACCAAACATACATAATTACAAAGAGGAGGGGGACAATCTCCTCCACTTTCAATGTGGGGGGGACATGAATTCCAATTTGATTTGCATTCAGCGCATATGGACCGAATTGACTGAAAGATATTTTTCAGATTATTTTCTTTTCTGTGACGGTGTGCTATCTATAGATGAGGGTTTAATAAACTTCGATTGAGGTGGTGCGTTTGAGAAATTACACTGCCCAACACATTTCGAAAGGTGAGTTCCCGCAACACAAATGAAACTTGCAATATGAGAAACTATATGCGTCAAAAAAGAGATTTACAGTCCTTTTCAAAGTAAAAAAACGGCTATTTTGAAGATTAATTATTGATAATGTGTCTTTCCCCTCTTTGGCATTATATCACTCGATATTTGTCTTCCTCATTTTTCGGAATTATTGGGGGGGGGGGGGGGGGGGGGGGGGGGGGGGGGGGGGGGCGTATATGATTATGTTCGCCCCCCAATATTTCATCGGGGGGGGGGGGGGGGGGGGCGACCGCCCCCCATGCCCCCCAGGATCGACGATCCCCTGCTGTACAAACCCTTGAAAATAGTTCGCAATTGAACACAACATTACATTCTAATACAACTAACGATAGATTATCGATTACATTAATAATAATTAGCTCTGTTTTGGGTTTCGCTGATCGGAGATTGTTATTAGTCCATGACGAGGAATTGTAATAGTAAATACTATTTGTTTCACTTCTTAAAATGTCTCGATTTGATTAATTCGTGTTGGGTGTGCCTATCTAGATATATAAGCAATTGCGGAACAATATTATTGATCACTCGTCTCGGAGATGATGTATGATTATCCTCGAAGGTCAATTAGGGAGTTTCGCTTATGTGAACGAGACGAGTTTCCTCCGTCCTAGAACGACCGTTTCAGGAGTGGGCCCAGAACTAACGGAACCGGAGTATTTGCCATTGTGATAATATGTTCACTGGGATAGATTAATCTTTTTAAAAGAAATTCGTTATTCTCGAACACCCAAACAAAAACATTACAGTGATGATATCAAATTCTTTTAAAAGATTTTCTATCTGCTGTAGAACCTAGTCTGTATATGTCTTTATAATGGAAAGTACCCCGTTCCGTTATTCTGGGCCACCCTGATATACGCAAATAATATGCGTATGACGTAATACTCCACGTTGGCACTGTTTAACAATAGAAACTAGGTCCTGCCGGTAAGCACATCGGCATACTTATCTTGCCGACCTAGTTACTATTGTTAAGTTTGCAACGGTGAAGTCATACGTCATACGATTTTTTTGCATACATCACAGAAGCGGTCTATTGGATGTAGTCAACCCGTGCTGTTTCACTACCTGTTCCGCTGCCTTTGAAACCATTTTCGTTTTTAGTTAACGCGCGTACACAATGGACGTCGTCCCTCTACACACAATCATGACAAACACACACTCACACACTTTAGTTTACCTTACACTTTCAACATACACATGGCGTGCAAACACACGACCGCACTGAATTATTCAAACTCCAACACAGACACAACACACACATACACGCATTCAATCACAAGGGACAAAACACACAACAACACTTACTCACACGTATACTCACACGCACAAACATCCACCTCCCGCACGCACAGCCACGCACTCGCACTCAACAAACACAATGCCAACAAACACCCCACACCATGCCGTCACACAAACACAAACCCTTACACACGCGGATACACACTAACACATGCAACATTAATAAAACTCCCACCACCTACGCTTACAGACCCACAACAACACACCCACACAAACACATGAATGCACACTCACAATGCACACAAACACCCACAAACGCACATCCACATAAACACAAACACACGCACGCACACTTCATCCACGCGAGCACTCAATACAAACACAAAACAACACGCACACACTCAAACAAAATACCCATACCCGTACACATACCGCAGATACACACACGCACGCATGCACTCGCATTCAACAAACACACAAACAAACACATATTACCACTCACAAACACACACACACGCACAAATCGCACACACGTACACAAGCCACTCACGCACAAAAATTCAAACACACACGCATACACCAGTTACATAATCCACCAACACATACACATACAACACGTATAAAACACAACACACACACACACCTTTACATGTGATACTTCTCTGATTACGTAATTCGAAGGACGGTGCACTGGATTTCCGACGAACCTGAAATCGGGCATGGAACTAGTGCTCAGATTGCCCATACGACGATGAGAGAACGTAAGTGACGTAATTTCTCGCCAAAATGACGTCATTCTTCTAGTAGGGGGCCACAAATATGGGTGTTCCAACTTGCAGTTTGGGGTACAATTGTTGTACTTGGCATACAAACTCCTTGGATCAAAAGAAGAAAATTTATCCAAAGAGACACTCTGTATATCAATTATGGAAATTAGGCCTAATTTGCATAGATACAGAGTGTCTCTTTTACGGATTTTTTCTTTTTGATCAAGGAGTATGTATGCCAAGGTATAAACAATCGTACCCCAAAATTGCAGTCATGGACCCCTTAACCACCCCACTACTCGTCGTCTTCAGGGTTTGCGAAAATACCGTAATATCATAGACGGGACCTTTCGATTTGCACGTCTACTAGTGGATTGGTACATGCATTACGTCATGATTAAGTCCCGCCCGTGTGAACCCATTTTTTGGTCAGCTCGCCTTATTATAAACCCTCCCCCTCTGGCTCTGCCCAAGCCCTCGGTCGCTAGCTCCCACGGGATTCATTATTAGGCACAGCTCAGGCCCATGTTGTTGGATCTTGTGTGAGTTTGGGTGCATATTTATTAGTGGCTCAATTGTTTGTTTTCTTCGTGAAAAATATATCAATCATAACACGCTTTCCCAGATATCAGATTTTCTTAAGCCCGAATTTCCCTATGCAGGGGATACCCTCTCCCAAACCCCTCCCCCCGACCTCCCTGCCCCCAGCCCTCAGCCGCTTTCGCTCACCTCGGGACTCATTATTGGCTCTGTGTGTTGGATCATACATAATGTTGCATAATTATGGTTTATGTTGTTGTTTGTGTGTTTTGGGGTACATGTTTATTAGTGTGTCAATAATTATGTTTTCTTACGTGGATAATATATTAAAACTTTCTGGACGATCAAATCATATCACGCTTTCCCCAAATACAGCTAATTTCCTATCTAGGTAAGCACCAGATTGCACAATTTCAAGTCAAAAAGCAAAAACTCTCCCTACCGTGGGAGGGGGGACACCCCCCTCCCACAACCCTCCCCCCGCTCAAGTCGCTTCGCTCCCTCGCAAATGTCTCACTCTCACATCTGGCTCAAAGATGGCAACCCAGAATGTGGTTGGGCCATGAGGCCCCTACACACACAAATTGTGAGCCACTTGGGGTTTTGCCCCACCCATCCAAAAAATGCTTCGGCGCGCCTGATCGGGAAGACGTTCTTCTAGGGTGTGTCTCATATACTCTCTGGGCCCACATCTCGTATTCTCATTAAACATAATGTTGAGATCATATATAAACTCGTCGTGTTCTCTAGCGCGTCTTGCATTTACTCTGTAGCGATGATTCGCCAGTTTCCCAGGAATAGTTTGTACCTGATTAACCACTGTTGTGGATGCGAGCAGCATACCAATAAGCAAGCGCGAGACCAACGAAAGGGAGGGTTGAGATGAGTACAATATTTGAAGTCAAATATATACTTGGATTCAAACTCCAACAAAGGCTTTTCCTCGCAATTGGCTCAAGGAATCGACCGAGCAAAGGGTTTCATTTTGGTGTAGAAACATTTTCAGACGAGTTGGCAAGGTCGTGTAGCAGTCATAGTTGTCTACCTGACCAGCGAACGGTGTTCCAGAAAACGTCGATGTAAATCCAGATCGTAATTCATCAACGTGTTCCAGGTGCTTCGATTGAATGCGACTAACATATTATTTGACATTCTCAAATTCTTGAGAAGTGGAGACGTTTCCATGGCCTCCTCCTGAACAAACATGATTGTATTATCATTGATGCTCAGAGTCTCCAGAACCTAGGCAAGTTTTTCAGTGCAATTTCGGTTTGATATTGTAATTACATATGGGGTATACATACAAAAGCCATCTTTACTAAAATATACACTAAACAAAAGAAAGCAGTAAGAACTATATCAAAATCTTCTGGCGTATGCCCTAGGCACAATCCTCTTTAGACAGTTGAATATTTTACCAATTATATGAAATTTTGATTGCTTTTAATACTTTAATATTTATGTAATTG
>JBAMJV010012009.1:0-43598 GCA_037951105.1 Echinarachnius parma
AAATGTGTTGTTTCCGTGGCAGAATTGAATATCATATAACTACACATTCCATAGCAACCATGGCCTTTTCTTGAAGGTCGCTTCCTTGAGTCAGTGGCTTTTATTACAGGAAAACTTACAACTTTCTTCATTCTCATCATCACGGAAACGAAAGCTCGTAAAGGAATTGTTTCCATAATTAGAGGCGAATATATCTGAACAAAATCAGTGATAGTATTAACATCTGGATTGGAAACAACATATGAAATGTACCAACATGGTATAAATCATTATCATTATAGTTATTGTCATTGGATCATTACGATTATTATTATTATTCATACTATTATTACTATAATTCAGAGTATGCTCATGATGAGTATTGCAAGCATATATAAATCTGCATCTTTTGTAATCTTTAGCATTGAGAAAATTAGGAAGCTACTTGAACGACCCACAACTGCAAAATTAACCCACGCCCTTGTATCCTCCCACCTTGATTATTGTAATTTAATATCTGCTGGCCTTCCTCAGTCATACATATTTTTACTTCAAAGGAAAACAAATACTGCTGCAAGGCTTGTTACTCTCTCGAGAAAAATTGAGCACATAACCCCAATATTGCGTTCTCTTCATTGGCTTCCCATACACCATCCTATAGCATTCAAAATTCTTCTTTTGACACGCACAATTTTTCATGGTTAAGCCCCTAAATATTTTTTAGTTTAATCACAAATTTCGCGCAAGTTAACGCTCATACATTTGTCTGTCCGATGAGGGTAAGAGCTATTAATACTACTAATAATAATACTAATAATTATAATAGTAATAAACATTTCGTTTAGTTCTATTGCGCATATTACAGCAAGGTTTGGGCAAGGTTTGGGTATCTATACGCATATAGAAAACATATTTCATTCATCATGTCGTACATTAAGAATATAATAAAAATCAAAAGTAACAAATCATCTATATTACTTTTATTTCCGTCAATCATCTTTCCCGCCACAAACATGTTGGCAATAATTCTCTTCAAGCTAACCCCGGTTCTCATTATTTTGTTTTAATGTTGAAATCCCATCAGGTTAAGCAGGTCAGACTGTCGGAAACGACTCTAGGTGATGTATCATCTAAGCACCTTGCAGCATATAGGGAAACTGACAAGAAATATATTGTGATTAAATGAAGGCAAAGAAAATGGGATGGAAACAGGATCCCGTTGGAATCTCATTTTCTTTGCCTTCTTTTTATCAAAATAATCTTTCCCGTCACAAACATGTAAGCAATAATTCTCTTCCAGCTAACCCGGGTTCTCATTATTTTGTTTTAATGTTGAAATCACATCAGGTTAAGCAGGTCATACTGGGGAGAACGACTCTAGGTGATGCATCATCTAAGCACTTTGCAGCATGGTTGTCTGGCTTGCCAGACCTGACAGAACTGACACTATATGATATGAAGCTCACTGACACATTTGCAATGACAGCAGGGAAGGCAGCCCAAACAAAGGTATCACACCCGGTCACATATGACTTTCTCAAATCTGCAAACTAATATTTGATGTATACATGAAACATGTAAATTTCATTTCTCATTAATTCTCTTTGAAAAGTTGTATTTAAAACAATTATTACCAGAATCAATCAGATGATTTAGTATGTCCTGTTGACAAGTGAAAAAAGACAAACAATTAATATAAATTTGTACTCTGTGATCAGAGAGGTCTACCAACTGTGGTGTTAAAATTCCATGATAAATTTATGTCATATGACCGAGCAATGGGCAAACATACAAATCAGTATTTGATAACTCATTGCCATAACTTTTCACACACCTGTAATTCGCCTAGGAAGACTTTTAAATACAGTACAAATAGTTCAATCATAGAGAGTACATGTATGTATTAACGAAAGACTAATAACCATACCAAGTTATGTACTAATAAAAGCGAAGTTCCCATTTTGTGATATCGCCACAGACTGTAAGCAACGCTTTCAACATGATTGTTCAACAAGTCAAATGCGAATTGGAGGAGGTTAATTTCGGCGCTTGTAAGGGAAATGTGTTGTTTCCGTGGCAGAATTGAATATTATAGAAGTACACATTCCATAGCAACCATGGCCTTTTCTTGAAGCTCGCTTCCTTGAGTGTGTGGCTTTTATCGCAGCCAAACTTACATTTGTCTTAATTCTTTTCACCACGGAAACGAATCCTCGAAAAAGAATTGTTTCCAGAATTAGAGGCGAAAATACCTTTAAAAAATCATTGATAGTATTAGCAACTGGATTGGATACGACATATTTAATGTACCACACTTTTATCAAATCATTACCATCATTATAGTTATTATTATTGTATCATTATTACTATTATTAGTACCTACACTATTATTACTATAATTCAGAGTATGCTCATGATGAGTAATATGCCTACCATATTGATCATAATTACCATAATTAATGTTATTATATATATGTGCAGTGTAATCACAAGTTTCGCGCAAGTTAACACTCATACATTTGTCCGTCCGATCTGGGTAAGAGCTAATAATACTACTAATAATAGTAATGATAATAACTATAATAATAATCATTTCGTCTAGTTATATAACGCATGTTACAGCAAGGTTTTGGTATCTATGCGCATATATAAATCATAATTTCCTTCATCATGTCGTACATTAAAATATTCAACAATCAAAACTAACAAGTCATCAATACTACTTGTATTTCCGTCAATAATCTTTCCCCAATTTAAACATATAGGGAAACTGACAAGAAATATATTGTGATTAAATGAAGGCAAAGAAAATGGGATGGAAACAGGATCCCGTTGGAATCTCATTTTCTTTGCCTTCTTTTTATCAAAATAATCTTTCCCGTCACAAACATGTAAGCAATAATTCTCTTCCAGCTAACCCGGGTTCTCATTATTTTGTTTTAATGTTGAAATCACATCAGGTTAAGCAGGTCATACTGAGGAGAACGACTCTAGGTGATGCATCATCTAAGCACTTTGCAGCATGGTTGTCTGGCTTGCCAGACCTGACAGAACTGACACTAGATGATATGAAGCTCGCTGACACATTTGCAATGACAGCAGGGAAGGCAGCCCAAACAAAGGTATCACACCCGGTCACATATGACTTTCTCAAATCTGCAAACTAATATTTGATGTATACATGAAACATGTAATTTTCATTTCTCATTAATTCTCTTTGAAAAGTTGTATTTAAAACAATTATTACCAGAATCAATCAGATGATTTAGTATGTCCTGTTGACAAGTGAAAAAAGACAAACAATTAATATAAATTTGTTCTCTGTGATCAGAGAGGTCTACCAACTGTGGTGTTAAAATTCCATGATAAATTTATGTCATATGACCGAGCAATGGGCAAACATACAAATCAGTATTTGATAACTCATTGCCATAACTTTTTCACACACCTGTAATTCGCCTAGGAAGACTTTTAAATACAGTACAAATAGTTCAATCATAGAGAGTACATGTATGTATTAACGAAAGACTAATTCGGAATACCATAAATTTGACCATGCTTCTACAGTTAATATGAATACAACGATGTATGTGAGAACGGCAGGAGTTCTTATCAAGTTTTAAGTGAGATTGGTGTTAGGTAACCATACCAAGTTATGTACTAATAAAAGCGAAGTTCCCATTTTGTGATATCGCCACAGACTGTAAGCAACGCTTTCAACATGATTGTTCAACAAGTCAAATGCGAATTGGAGGAGGTTAATTTCGGCGCTTGTAAGGGAAATGTGTTGTTTCCGTGGCAGAATTGAATATTATAGAAGTACACATTCCATAGCAACCATGGCCTTTTATTGAAGCTCGCTTCCTTGAGTCTGTGGCTTTTATCGCAGCCAAACTTACATTTGTCTTAATTCTTTTCACCACGGAAACAAATCCTCGAAAAAGAATTGTTTCCAGAATTAGAGGCAAAAATACCTTTAAAAAATCATTGATAGTATTAGCAACTGGATTGGATACGACATATTTAATGTACCACACTTTTATCAAATCATTACCATCATTATAGTTATTATTATTGTATCATTATGACTATTATTAGTACCTACAGTATTATTACTATAATTCAGAGTATGCTCATGATGAGTAATATGCCTACCATATTGATCATAATTACCATAATTAATGTTATTATATATATGTGCAGTGTAATCACAAGTTTCGCGCAAGTTAACACTCATACATTTGTCCGTCCGATCTGGGTAAGAGCTAATAATACTACTAATAATAATAATGATAATAACTATAATAATATTCATTTCGTCTAGTTATATAACGCATGTTACAGCAAGGTTTTGGTATCTATGCGCATATATAAATCATAATTTCCTTCATCATGTCGTACATTAAAATATTCAACAATCAAAACTAACAAGTCATCAATACTATTTGTATTTCCGTCAATAATCTTTCCCCAATTCAAACATATAGGGAAACTGACAAGAAATATAATGTGATTAAATGAAGGCAAAGAAAATGGGATGGAAACAGGATCCCGTTGGAATCTCATTTTCTTTGCCTTCTTTTTATCAAAATAATCTTTCCCGTCACAAACATGTAAGCAATAATTCTCTTCCAGCTAACCCGGGTTCTCATTATTTTGTTTTAATGTTGAAATCACATCAGGTTAAGCAGGTCAAACTGAAGAGAACGACTCTAGGTGATGCATCATCTAAGCACTTTGCAGCATGGTTGTCTGGCTTGTCTGACCTGACAGAACTAACACTACATGATATGAAGCTCGCTGACACATTTGCAAGGACAGCAGGGAAGGCAGCCCAAACCAAGGTATCACACGCGTTCACATATGACTTTCTGAAATCTGCAACTAATATCTGATGTATACATGAACAATGTGATTTCCATTTCATCATTAATTCTCTTTGAAAAGTTGTATTTAAAACAGGTTATACCAGAATCAACCAGTTCTGAACGGGTTAAGTTATTCTTTAAAATGATTTAGATATCCTTGATGACATGTCAACAAATTACAAACAGTTAATATAAATTTGTACTCTGTGACCAAAGAAGTCTACCAACTATTGTGTGAATATTCCGTGATGAATTAATGTCATATGACCGAGCAATGGGCAAACATACAAATCAGTATATGATAACTCATTGCCATAACTTTTCACACAACTGTACTTCGCCAAGAAAGCCTTTCGAATACTGTACATATAGTTCAATCAAACATAGTACATGCATATATCAACGAAAGACTAATTCGGAATTACCTAACTTTGACCATGCCTCTACATTTAATATGAATGCAATGAGGTATGTGAGAACGGCACGAGTTCTAAGCAAGTTTAAAGTGAGAGTGGTGTTAGGTAACCATACCAAGTTATGTATTAATACAAGCGAAGTTCACATTGTCTAATATCACCACTTTAAGCACCGCTTTCAACATGAGTGTTCAACAAGTCGAATGCGAATGGGCAGATTTGAAGTTAACTTCGGCGCTTGTAAGGGAAATGTGTTGTTTCCGTGGCAGAATTGAATATCATATAACTACACATTCCATAGCAACCTTGAGTCAGTGGCTTTTATTACAGGAAAACTTACAACTTTCTTCATTCTCATCATCACGGAAACGAAAGGTCGTAAAGGAATTGTTTCCATAATTAGAGGCGAATATATCTGAACAAAATCAGTGATAGTATTAACATCTGGATTGGAAACAACATATGAAATGTACCAACATGGTATAAATCATTATCATTATAGTTATTGTCATTGTATCATTACGATTATTATTATTATTCATACTATTATTACTATAATTCAGAGTATGCTCATGATGAGTATTACAAGCATATATAAATCTGCATCTTTTGTAATCTTTAGCATTGGGAAAATTAGGAAGCTACTTGAACGACCCACAACTGCAAAATTAACCCACGCCCTTGTATCCTCCCACCTTGATTATTGTAATATAATATCTGCTGGCCTTCCTCAGTCATACTTACTTCTACTTCAAAGGAAAACAAATACTGCTGCAAGGCTTGTTACTCTCTCGAGAAAAATAGAGCACATAACCCCAATATTGCGTTCTCTTTACTGGCTTCCCATACACCATCCTATAGCATTCAAAATTCTTCTTTTGACACGCACAATTTTTCATGGTTAAGCCCCTAAATATTTTTAGATTTGAGTTCCTTACGTTTTTATAGCTCTTTATGACCTCTTAGATCATCATGTTAAGCTTTATATTGATTCAAATTTTTATTTCATAACAGCTGATACTTTACATGCTATATTATTATTCGTGTATATATGTAATGATGTTTTGTATTCACTCTCCCCATCATTTATGTTAGTTTTGAACTGTTATAATGTAATGTATATATGTTGATTGTTTGTTGTTTGACAACATGCAAGTTGAACTGCAGGGCGCCTTTGTTAAGCAGTTTTGCATAACTGAACAGGCCTACCCTGCATTATGAAATAAATAAAACAAATACAAAAATACATTTAAAAATATATATTTGTAGTGTAATCACAAATTTCGCACAAGTTAACGCTCATACATTTGTCTGTCCGATCAGGGTAAGAGCTATTAATACTACTAATAATAGTACTTATAATTATAATAGTAATAAACATTTCGTTTAGTTCTATTGCGCATATTACAGCAAGGTTTGGGCAAGGTTTGGGTACCTATGCGCATTTAGAAAACATATTTCATTCATCATGTCGTACATTAAGAATATTACAAAATCAAAAGTAACAAGTCATCTATATTACTTTTATTTCCGTCAATCATCTTTCCCGTCACAAACATGTTGGCAATAATTCTCTTCAAGCTAACCCGGGTTCTCATTATTTTGTTTTAATGTTGAAATCCCATCAGGTTAAGCAGTTCACACTGAGAAATAGGACTCTAGGTGATGTATCATCTAAGCACATTGCAGCATGGTTGTCTGGCTTGCCAGACCTGACAGAACTGACACTAGATGGGATGGAACTCGCTGACAGCTTTGCAATGACAGCAGGGAAGGCAGCCCAAACCAAGGTATCACACCCGGTCACATATGACTTTCTCAAATCTGCAAACTAATATTTGATGTTTACATGAAAAATGTGATTTCCAGTTTATCATTAACTCTCTTTGAAAAGTTGTATTTAAAACAAGTTATACCAGAATAAATCAGTTCTGAACGGGTTAAGTTATTCTTTAAAATGATTTAGTATCTCTGTTGACATGTGAAAAAATGACAAACAGTTGATATACATTTGTATTCTGTGATCAGAGAGATACCAACTGTGGTGTAACAATTCAATGATCAATAATGTCATATTACCGACCAATGGGCAAACATACACGTCATTATTTGATAACTCATCGCCATAACTTTTCACACAACGGTAATTCGCAAAGGAAGCATTTCGAATACTGTACATCTAGTTCAATCAGAGTACATGCATATATTAACGAAAGACTAATTCGGAATTTCCTAACTTTGACCATGCCTCTACAGTTAATATGAATGCTATGAGGTATGTGAGAACGGCATGAGTTCTAAGCAAGTTTAAAGTGAGATTGGTGTTAGTTAACCATACCACGTTATGTATTAATACAAGCGAAGTTCACATTGTCTAATATCACCACTGTAAGCAACGCTCTCAACATGATTGTTCAACAAATCGAATACGAATGGGCGGACGTTAACTTCGGCGCTTGTAAGGAGAATGTGCTGTTTCCGTGGCAGAATTGAATATCATATAATAACACATTCCATAGCAACCATGGCCTTTTCTTGAAGCTCGCTTCATTGAGTCAGTGGCTTTTATTACAGGAAAACTTACAACTTTCTTCAGTCTCATACTCTCATCATCACGGAAACGAAAGCTCGTAAAGGATTTGTTTCCATAATTAGAGGCGAATATATCTGAACAAAATCAGTGATAGTATTAACATCTGGATTGGAAACAACATATGAAATATACCAACATTGTATAAATCATTATCATTATAGTTACTGTCATTGTATCATTACGATTATTATAATTATTCATACTAGTATTACTATAATTCAGAGTATGCTCATGATGAGTATTACAAGCATATATAAATATGCATCTTTTGTAATCTTTAGCATTGGGAAAATTAGGAAGCTACTTGAACGACCCACAACTGCAAAATTAACCCACGCCTTTGTATCCTCCCACCTTGATTATTGTAATATAATATCTGCTGGCCTTCCTCAGTCATACTTATTTTTACTTCAAAGGAAAACAAATACTGCTGCATGGCTTGTTACTCTCTCGAGAAAAATTGAGCACATAACCCCAATATTGCGTTCTCTTCACTGGCTTCCCATACACCATCCTATAGCATTCGAAATTCTTCTTTTGACACACACAATTTTTCATGGTTAAGCCCCTAAATATTTGTAGATTTGAGTTCCTTACGTTGTTATAGCTCTTTAGGACCTCTTAGATCATCATGTAAAGCTTTACATTTGATTCAAATTGTTATTTCATAACAGCTGATACTTTACATGCTATATTATTATTCGTGTATATATGTAATGATGTTTTGTATTCACTCTCCCCATCATTTATGTTAGTTTTGAACTGTTATAATGTAATGTACATATGTTGATTGTTTGTTGTTTGACAACATGCAAGTTGAACTGCAGGGCGCCTTTGTTAAGCAGTTTTGCATAACTGAACAGGCCTACCCTGCATTATGAAATAAATAAAACAAATACAAAAATACATTTAAAAATATATATTTGTAGTGTAATCACAAATTTCGCACAAGTTAACGCTTATACATTTGTCTGTCCGATCAGGGTAAGAGCTATTAATACTACTAATAATAGTACTAATAATTATAATAGTAATAAACATTTCGTTTAGTTCTATTGCGCATATTACAGCAAGTTTGGGCAAGGTTTGGGTACCTATGCGCATTTAGAAAACATATTTCATTCATCATGTCGTACATTAAGAATATTACAAAATCAAAAGTAACAAGTCATCTATATTACTTTTATTTCGGTCAATCAACTTTCCCGTCACAAACATGTTGGCAATAATTCTGTTCAAGCTAACCCGGGTTCTCATTATTTTGTTATTATTTTAAAATCCCATTAGGTTAAGCATGTCAGTCTGGAGAATACGATTCTAGGTGATGTATCATCTAAGCACCTTGCAGCATGGTTGTCTGGCTTGCCAGATCTGACAGAACTGAAACTAGATGGGATGAAACTCGCTGACAGCTTTGCAATGACAACCGGGAAGGCAGCCCAAACAAAGGTATCACACCCGGTCACATATGACTTTCTCAAATCTGCAAACTAATATCTGATGTATTCATGAACAATGTGATTTCCATTTTATCATTAACTCTCTTTGAAAAGTTGTATTTAAAACAAGTTATACCAGAATCAATCAGTTCTGAACGGGTTAAGTTATTCTTTAAAATGATTTAGTATCTCTGTTCACATGTGAAAAAATGACAAACAGTTGATATAAATTTATATTCTGTGATCAGAGAGCTCTACCAACTGTGGTGTAACAATTCAATGATCAATAATGTCATATTACCGACCAATGGGCAAACGTACACGTCATTATTTGATAACTCATCGCCATAACTTTTCACACAATGGTAATTCGCAAAGGAAGCCTTTCGAATACTGTACATATAGTTCAATCATAACAAGAGTACATGCATATATCAACGAAAGACTAATTCGGAATTACCTAACTTTGACCATGCCTCTACAGTAAATATTAATGCAATGAGGTATGTGAGAACGGCATGAGTTCTAAGCAAGTTTTAAAGTGAGATTGGTGTTAGTTAACCCAGTGGCGTAGCGAGGGTCAAGTGATTGGGGGGGGGGGGGCACAGCTGCGAGGGAGCGGAGCGACCAAGCCCGAGGGCGCGTAGCGCCCGAGGGGGGGAGGGTGTGGGAGGGGGTGTCCCCCCTCCCACGGTAGGGAGCTTTTGCAAATTTGTACTTGAAATAATGCAATTTGGTGCATACCTTGGAAGGAAATTTGATAATACTGAATTAAAGAAATCATTTCCCTCATGATAAAGTATACACACACAATCAAACATACGTGTACACACACACCAGACTCAAATACTCTCACGCCGTATGGTTGTCTACATTTATTTGGGGGAGGGTGTGGGAGGGGGTTCACCCCCTCCCAATTTTTTTGAAATTTTTGAAATTGGTGTTTAAAATATCACTGTAGAAGTATGGTCATTATTGTCTTTATCATTGTCTTAATCATGGGTGTTAAAATGGTATATAATAGTGAATCTACTCGTTACGTATTTTAAAACAGTAATAGCGAGGAAAGATTAAGCCCGTGAGATGGATCCACGTGATCCTGTATACTATAGAGCCATCGATATAGTCTAGGGCATTGAGCTCCAATGGAACTTAGCAAAAGTGGAGGGGAGACATTGCGAGGAAGCGAAGCGACCGATTGGGGGAGGGTGTGGGAGGGGGTGTCCCCCTCCCACAGTACGGAGCTTTCGTATTTTGGGGCCTGAAATTGTGCGATTTGGTGCACACCTAAGACAGAAAGTATGGAACCAAACATACTTAATGACAAAGGAGGGGGAAAATCTCCTCCCATTTCTAATGTGGGGGACATAATATTCCAATTTTATTTGCATTCAGCGCATATGGACCGAATTTACTAAAAGATATATTATTTCAAATTATTTTATTTTCCGATGATAGTGTGCTATAGACATGATAGATGAGGGTCTAATAAATTTCGTATATATCAGTATTTCAGAATATGCGCGAAGCGCGCGGCAAAAATTACGATTTACAGTCCTTTTCAAACAAAACAAAAACAGCTATGCTCGGGTCCCATGAATTAGTTTCAGTAGGCCTATGCTCAACTGATGCAGATATCAATCATGATCATGAACAATATGCCTAGATTATTCATCATGAATTAATGGAACGGGTGCATTTGGAGTGAAGAAATTAGTAAAAGAAGTTTGTCTTTACCTAGACATTTAGGACTACGTAGTGCAGCTATGCGCCTTTATAGCCTGCATGAAGGCGTCAAAATTATCTATAAAAGCGGGAGGCAGATTCAAGATCCTAAAAGGGCCCTTGGTATGATAAACGATTTACCATGCTAGGAAGTTTGTTAGGCCTATACGCGCTCTATGTCTTCTGAAATGCGGTGAGCGTCGATCCTCGCGCACGGGACTGAAAATTTGCATAAGGCGCTATATTGGAAGGATTCTTCAAACTGATATAGGTGCGCTATTGCTAGTACTAGGGAACGACTGTTATGTTCTTGGTTATTATCGTTGATAATGATTATTATCACACATTAAATAAAACGTGATAATAATGAATGATATACATTGTAGACACATTTGGATTCATGTCGGGTCGTCATTTTTTTTTTTTTTTTTTTTTTTTGCCAAACGATTGGGGGGGGGGGGGGGGGGCACGTGCCCCCCCGTGCCCCCCCCCCCCCCCCCCCCCGTAGCTACGCCACTGAGTTAACCATACCACGTTATGTATTAATACAAGCGAAGTTCACATTGTCTAATATCACCACTGTAAGCAACGCTCTCAACATGATTGTTCAACAAGTCGAATACGAATGGGCGGACGTTAAAGGATCTACAGCGTCTAGATGGCCTAAATTTCACAATTAGGCTCTCTATAAGTACGTTTTCCTCAAGAAAAAGAATTTGGCATTCATTTCCCATGAAATCAATCAATTTTGAGGTAATTGGTAAATTTGTCCAGGGAACGCCCCTTTTAAATCGCCAAAATGTGACGTCATCTAAAGAACGGGCAAAAGAATTAAATTCTGTAGATGACGTAAGCCAATGAATTGTCAATCACCTGTCAATCACGCTGCCGATTCTGGACCCTAAATGTGGGCGGGGCGTAAACTGGCTGCTAAGTGAGATTTGGCATCAGAAAATTAGTGTGGGGCAGAGAAATGTACGGGTAACGTGGGTAGAACGAGCTATAACTAATAAGTATTGTAAATAAACTAAGTCCAAGCAGCATGCAGATCAAACAGTCAAACAGGAACATAACTTAAGTGTAGGACGCAAAGTAGAACAGAAGGACGAGTTGACACGATGTAAGTCTGGTAGTGCACTGTTTAATTCAAGGCATACAACCCAATATATACACGAAATAACATGAGATAACAAAATATACAATATGCAAATTAACAGAAGGGAGGAACCAATATAACCAAGGGGAAAACCAATACAACCAATCACAAAAATAGATAACTCAAATGGACTAACCCTATTATTCAAAAGAACCAATAAGAGAGATGGGGTGGAGTTGGAATGTTGGAATGTGATGATCAGTGATGATGGTATGGAAAGATGACCAGATTCAATAGAGAAGACATGACTGTGTGGAATTCACACATGTAGAGAAAGTAAAGACTCTAGACAGAGACAAGTGGTCAGAATACCAGAAGGAAACAATAGAATAGAAATAGCAGCTAGACATGAATGGGAGGAATGGGGTGACGGTGATAAAGGAGGATGAGCATAATGGGATGACCTGTACTAGAAACGTAAGAACAAATATGCATAACCAAGGAAACCTAACTGTCAAAATAACCATTCTACATTAGCATAAAATCACTACTGTGTTGATTTTTTCTGGATTTTTTTCGGCAGACCTATTTTACAAGTCATAAACTATGGAATATGTGCCAAAGTACGTTGTATTCTTCAGTTCCTTTAACTTCGGCGCTTGTAAGGAAAATGTGTTGTTTCCGTGGCAGAATTGAATATCATATAACAACACATTCCATAGCAACCATGGCCTTTTCTTGAAGCTCGCTTCATTGAGTCAGTGGCTTTTATTACAGGAAAACTTACAATTGTCTACATTCTTATTATCACGGAAACAAAACCTCGATTAAAAATTGTTTCCAGAGTTAGAGGCGGAAATATCTGAAAAATCACTGATAGTATTAGCAACTAGATTGGATACAACATAATATTATTAAATGTACCACAATTTTATAAATCATTATCATCATAGTTATTATCATTGTATCATTACGATATTTATTAGTATTCACACTAATATTACTATAATTCAGAGTATGCTCATGATGAGTAAGACCATTTTGATCATAATTACCATTATTAATGTTATTATATATATTTGCAGTGTAATCACAAATTCGCGCAAGTAGTAGAGCAGATAAGTGTAAAATATTATGGAAATCGTTCAAAGTTTGATACAAGCAACATACTTGGTATGCAGACTACCTTAGGGACACTTTTTAGAAAAAACCCTTAGACAAACAAAAATCCAAGATGGCCGCCATTTTCCAAGATGGACGCCAAAAAGCTACTTTTTGATTAAAAAACATTTTCTTGGTAAGCTGAAAACGATTGTAATACATTTAACCCATTTAATGGCTAAAATCCAAAATGGCCGCCTTTTTACAAGATGACCGTCCAAAATCTACTTTTCATATACAATAAGCCAGTTCGTAATTAGACCATGGAGCTTGGGTGACGTCACATGTCATAGGTCGATACTCCATCAACGTACAGCTAAGTGTATGGTATCATGTCCTATTTACTGGATACTTTTAGTTTGACAGCATAAAACAAACATTAGATCACATAAAATCACAGTGGAAATTATACGAGCAGCTGCATAAAGTCATAAATAACACAATTTATGTAAAATATCTTCAAGAATTTACCGATTTTTCTCCAAATTAACTTTCTTGTAATCAACTTTCTTGTGAATGATCCAGGTGGATCATTCACACGCAATAATGCTACAAGGCTGGAGATAAGCATACCGCCCATTCGTACAATGTACCGTTCAATAATTGAACGCTATGTTTTAGGACGCCATCGGCAAGGAAAACAGACGGGATATAATAATTTGTTTCTACATGTTGCGGTCTTCAAAACAAGAGAGTCGGTAATCATTATCAATTTATATAAATTGTGGATCACATAAACGAAATTTTGTTTGCATTTGCTAATAAATGGAGAAAGAAATCAGCAAGCAAAAACTGTTTTTGCGTTGGATAGCGCAGCAAGCGGAAGACGATAATCTCCGCACAATGATATGTACACCTACGTGTGTATATACCCAGTGCGTGCTACCCAAGCTAGCAAGGCCGCGTTTTTTTTCCCCAAACAGGTTTGCTATTGCACTAACGCATAAGGTATGCCCGTTTAATTGGAATCGGGCGACTTGAATGGAGACACATGCGTGCGTATTCAATTCGAGTTATAAATAGACTTGTAGCCACAAAAATCTGACCCATAGCCACAAAATCTGACCCATAGCCACTAAATCTCACCTATAGCCACTAAATCTCACCTATAGCCACTAACATTAGGGTTATGGTAAGGGTTAATGTTAGGGTATATAAACCCCTAAAAACCAACTGCAATCAGCGAACTCGAGATAGCCGAGTGGATAGAGTAGTAGGCTGATATGCTAGAGATCCCTGGTTCGATACCCACCTTGGATCAATGTTGTTTGTGCTACTTTTACGGCACTCGAATGTATACAAGTCGGAAATTTCGAGTATGCGTGGTCTCTGTCCAAGTCACTAATTCACAAAGATTTGCAAACCTGTTTGGGAAAACAAAAATTCGCAGCCAGGCCAAGTAAGGCTCGGTGAAATTATTGATCAATAAATATCACCATTACACATGAATAACACATTCTATCAAACCGGTTCTTGTTCTATTAAATAGTACATGTGACCTTACACTACAAAACGACCGTTATGTCGCTTTGGTAGTTTCTCTTTTATTAGCTAAAATAGTAAAATTTTGTTCAAAATATGATGTGTAGGATTGGGGTATTTCCTAAATAAGCATATCTTAATCTACCTTCTGGGAAATTTTGAGCGTCAGAAATCATGTTTAAATATTAATTTTTCATTTAATAAATGTGATCTTATTACAGCGCTTGAATAGACACTAAGCGGCCCATTTCTCCCTTCTACTATACTAAAGTAGCCCATCACGTCTGTCTGTCTGTCCATCTATGCATTTCGTAGTGCATTGAGGCACCAACATCAAACTTTGGGTAGTGATTGGTGATGACCCATAGAGGTTTGTGGTCTGGGTCAGGTCGGGGTCAGTTTGACCAGTGGTCAGTTATGAATCGGCCAATATTCCACGTTCATTTGCCATGCAGTCGCGTCGAGCGCTGATCATCGCACATGCTTGCGACGGAAGTACCGTGAAAAGTGTGTTGCTGAAATGACCTTTCATTATGTAGTCTTTGTTCAGCCTGGAATCGATACGTTGTAAATTACTTACGCACATTATCGTATGCCTGTCAAATCGGAAATAACACGTGTGCCGCTGTGTGCGCCTGAATTAAGACTATCGTAATTTGCTTGCGAATTGTTGGCTTCCGACCAAAACAAGATCGTATGTTGTGTATGTAAAGTGATACGGGATGGACGTGTACAGTATATACAATAGACGGATGTGCGAACATTCCCATTTTAAAAACTGGGATATCTAGGGCCAACATGACGCGATATTTTGACCGGGGAATCCTGAACGATCTGCAAAGTTAGGTGAGAAAATCAATCACATCTGGTGAGTACAACAGTATAATTTTTTTTTTTGGAATAAGGAAGGAAATGACTGATTGACGGGAGTGTTTCTGTCCCGATTCTGCCTATACCCAGTCACATGTACCATGTACACCAAGTCTCACGAGTGTATTAGAGTCTGTAGACCGCCTCCGTTGGCGTCGGGCCGGGAATGATGCACCAATTCCAAGCGCCGTTTGGTCCCATAATCCTATATTTTGTGTATGAATTCTGGATTGTATTCGACGTGATGTTTAATACATTTATTTAAAATACTTGCTTATATTTGTTGGATTTCATGTGTATAAGATGTCGAGAAATATTGTTTTCTTTGTATAAACCAAGTTTTAAAATGATTCTTAACCACTTTTAAATTGGTTTTTATATACCATAAAGCGGGTCCTACTAATCGCCAAGGATCAGTACTAGGCACTGCGAAGCACTGCGAAGCACTGCTAAGCACACTACGAAGCACTACGATACCCTTACGAAGCACCGCGAAGAGCATGTCTTCGCAGTACTACGAGGCACTACGAAGACGAAGATTGCACTGCGAAGAGCGCCCTGTACTAAAAACTACGTTTAATGCGCGCACGTAGAGGTAGACTATGGTAGCTGCCAGACTTTCCCTTTCGTTAAAATGATATTTACGATTGAAGTGTTCAGATGTTGAATTATCCAATTGATCGTCGAAACAGTGTACAAGTGCAAGGAGTTGGTGAACATCACTTTGCATTTTTGCTCATCTACTTCTACATGCGCTCCAAATGCTATCTTTTTGCTCTTCGTAGTGCTTAGTAGTGCTTAGTAGTGATTTCGTAGTGCTTCGTAGTGATTCACGGTGTTCGCGGTGATTAGTAGGACCGCCATAAAGCTACAAGCCAGTGTCACAGAATGCGCGTAGGCATTCTAGCCGAAGCACCAAACAGCACTTAGATTTCACCGCCGACGTAGGGGGCCCAATATCTGCACAGCGTCCATACGACAATTCAGCCTGCTGCTTTTCGTGACGTTTTAAAGAGTTATAAAACATATTTAATAAAGTAAACGACTGTTCTCTTAATTTTTTGTGGAATGTACAAGTCACTAAAATCACTTCCAATAGTATACACATACACATTTACAGAAATGAATGCTAGAATTACGGACAAAAACACGAAATGAAAGACAGATTCTGTCAAATCGGTTTTAAAAGACTATTGTAAAAAATGATCCCATAGTGCAGTACCTCTGCAAATTAAATACGGTTATGCTTGAATCTACCCAAATATGTGTTTATAATTGTTCACCCAACTAGATTGAAAAATGAGCTACCACACCACCGTGATAGTGTGCATATGTCTATCACATTGGCCAGATATCGTTTGACGGGACCCTAATGCGTCGGGGCCCCGTCCAACGACGGGTTGTGGGACGGGATTGAGTCGCCCGTGTTTATTTTGTCTTATACTATTTAAATTATGACTCTGGGAATAGTAAAGATTTAAAGTATCGTTATGTCATCATCGCCTCTCTCTCACAAAAACCCGCGGATTTCCGCGGGTACACCTAGTATTCTAAAAATGCTTCAGCCAAATTCCATGTCTTTGGCATTCATTTTGAAAGGGTTTGCTAAGTCCAAATATAACAAATTTTATACCATTTTACAGGTAATGGCTTCTATTTCAATGTTATATGAAAATCAGCAAAATCTGTTTTCCCCACTTATTGGTTGTTTTGTGGTGGAAGGTCACATATTATGCTATTAACATTTGATGTTGTGAATACAAAAACGATGGGCTGCTTTTGATCAAAATCACGATTCTTTAAAACGTAAACAAACAAGTCGCATTCAATTGCACGTGTGGCTCCTTCAATTCTCACGTTCGATGGAACCCGGAAGTCTAGATCGGAATTACGCGCATGCGCAGATTGTAACTACGAACTGACTTATTGACTGGGTTGATCGATTTTGATATTCCCAGTGTCTTTTGATATGTTTCTTAATGTGCTGAAAACATTTGTGCGACACAAGGACCTAAAATATGGCGTAGCTAAGGGATATAGGGCTATATAACCCCGGGGGAGGGGGGGGGGGGGGGGGCACTCATCTTTACTGTAACACGGGTATGTGTCGCTTACAAGACACCCGTTTTCACACCCGATTCCCGCTCTCAAGATACCCGATTTTCAAAAATTGCCGCTCCATAGACCCCCGGAATGACTTGGCTAGGTAGTTGAGTAGGGCCAAGTCCATTCTTCTTCTTCTAGTTAGCTCATTGGACCACCATTTGAGTGTTTCGGTAGGTCTTTGGTTGCTCAAATTCTATGTATTTTGTTGTTTTAGTCTACTCCTTAGACCCCGTAACTCCGTTTCAGGGTTTTTGTAGCTCCAAAGACCCTATCTGTTTTGCTTGTAGTCAGCTCTTAAGATCCCCATTTCAGAGTTTATTGAGGCACACCCCCGTCAACAAATAATTTTAGTGCATTTTATATACCCCGATCAATTCACATGTTCAGATTAAACAACCTTCCGACCCCTCCTCAGTTGGCATATGGCTTGATACTGGCTACGCCATGGACCGCTCTATATACCAAACAAAACTGTAGAGATTTGTGCAGCTTTCTTTGTATCAACTTTGGGTCATAGGGGTATAATAGTTCAGTATCACACGTTTACGCTATTCAATAAGCCACATTGTATAGATGGACACCGACACTGGTCACACCACTCCTCCTTTTGACGATATCAGCCTTTATCTTTTCAGGGAACCATGATCCAAAATATTACTATTACAAATAAAAGGCCACAGTCTTTATATCACAACAGTTTAGAAAAATGGATTTCCATAACATTCATTACATCTAGCTATTGTCTAGGACGTACACTTCGGCCGTGTCATCATTGTCTCCAAACGTTTTTTGTATGATAGATATAAAGAACATAATTATGCTGTCTGTATATCCATCCCCTTACCCATGCCTTTGAACCATTCTAGAAGCATGATCTGTACATATCGGTGTAAATATGATAGTTTAGCAACATATGAGCGTATTATAGATCATTAGTGTCTTGCATGTTCTTTCTTTTAGGGGTTCATCCATTTCCTGGGATACGTTCAATTGCTTGCCCATTCTCTTTAGTGGGACTGAGTTTGCACTACTTGCTCATGGTCGTTGGTCAAATTAGCAGTCTATCTTTACACCATGAATGGTCATCCTACTCGAGGAAATGATGAGCTTGGAGTGGGGTATTCCATGTTTTAGAGTCTGACCTACTTGGATCCATATACAGTAGGTGGTAGCTGTGTGACTAGTGTCCGAGTCAATGTATAATAAATTATACTTTAATACAGCCCAAACTGAATCATTATACAGAGAAGCAAATTACAGACAAACTCTTACAAGATATGTTTGGGTATACGTAAAAAAGACCATGGCGTTGCCAGTCTCAAGCAATGAGCCTAACGGCGGTTGGGAGGGTGGAGGTGGAGAAATGGACATGCTAACCGGGAACCTGGAAGAAATAACTTATTCAATGAAAAATGGACTCAAAGCGCGTTAAAATTTGTTTTTCCAATTGATTGATTTTCTGCTGACATACACATTTCCAGGGCATAGCCAGCATTTATCCAGAATGGGGGATGGGACGATGCACGGGATAGCAAAACTATCTTTGGAGGGCAGATGAGTGGTGAAATCATGATTTCTTCACAGAAAGGGGGGCAATATTTCCCCTTTCCTATAGTTACGCCATAGTAGGTTTGTGCGTAGCACAATCGTTTGGTGAACAAATGTACAAGGACCCTTAGCGCGTTCATAATGATTTAAATCGTACAATTATTGTCACTCATTCATCTCAAAAGTCCAGAGGCATAATCAAAGCCCAAAGGATTACGAATGATGAGAGGGGCGGCAAACACATTTGAAGGGCAATATTTCCTATAAGATAGCAGCCTTTACCAAAACATGAAAAAGTGAAATCATGATTGCCCTGGGGAAAAATGGCTTATCCCTCCTTTATTCCTTTGCTACGCCACCTTGAAAAATGGCCGCCATGTTCGATTTTTACCATTAGTTAGATCCATTTGTATGAAAATAGTTTTCAGCTCATCAAAACACCTTTTAATCAGTACAAAGATTATTAGAATCAGTCAACTCATTCAGTTTTTGAAAATTTTGAACAATGCTTTTTGGCAACCGTCTTAAAAAATGGCCGCCATGTTGAATTTTCGTCTGTATGTCAGCATATCAGGTCACATATGAATCGACATCAAGATAATACAAATCGGCAAACTCGGTCAACTTTTATACAAAAAAATTAGCCTTGGCTATTATAGTGTTTGTATTACAACCGTTTTAGATAATATATATAAATTAACATTTAAATCGACACCCAGATTATTAAAATCATCCAACTCAGTCAATTTTTAAATCAAAAAGTATCTTTTTGGGGCTATCTAGGGAAAAGGGCGGCCATTTTGGATTTGGGCCATCATATGGGTCCGTATGTATCACCATCGTTTTCAGCATATCAATAAACATATAAAACGACACCAAGATTATTATAATCGGACAACTCAGTCAATTTTTATATCAAAAAGTAGCTTTTTGGCGGCCATCTTAGAAAATGGCCGCCATGTTGGAATTTTGCTTGTCTAAGAGTTTTTTTTCCTGAAAAGTGTCCCTAAGGTAGCCTACATACCAATTATCTTGCTTGTATCAAACTTTGAACGACCATTACACTTATCTGCTCTACTAAAGTTAACACTCATACATTTGTCTATCCGATCTGGGTAAGAGCTAATAATAGTAACGATAATAATAATAATGATTTTGTCTAGTTATACAGGGTGGCCCATAAATAACGGAACGGGGTACTTGCCATACTAAAGATTCATGATGCCCGCCATACTGCATCGAGTAACGATCAACCGTGCGCCATTATGAGTGTGCGTTCAGCTGTGTATATAGAAGAAAGGGTACTAACAATGGCGCACGCATTGAACGTTACTAGTTGCTATGACGGGCATCATGTGTCTTCATTATAGCAAGCACCCCGTTCCGTTATTTCTGGGCCACCCTGTATAGCGCATGTCACAGCAAGGTTTGGGTTTATACACACTAAGAAAAAAAAGGTTGATAAATTGTGCATAGTAACGAGAAAATGTGCAGACTCGGCATAGGATTAAAGTTGCACCATATTATGCACCTATAAAGGTGCATTTTGGCTAAAGTGCAAAGCCGCACCTTTCTTAGACTTGTTCCTATGTCATGGTCATATTGCACGCATGTTTGTATGTACTCCTCTATTAATACACGATTCGTAAACTCTATGTCAATCATCAAATGTATCTCACACTCTATTATGAGTGTATAATCTTATGGTTTAAAATGAATATGTGCGAATTGTATTTTCATATAATATTCAAATTAATTAAATGGGTCTGTACAAACTACGGCCACATCAAAGCCATCAATCAATTACAGGGTCCGAGACAAACAATTCACTCACAGAGAGAAAACAAACATAATTGTGTTTAAATGCAAATTTGTTGATTTACATCACTGCTTTATGACTTCATGACATGTGAAATAATAGCTCATTATGCATGCAGGGATTGAAAAAACAGAGAAATTGGAGGGGAAAAAAACGTAATATGAAAATAGTTACAGCCCCTCTGATTGGTCATTTGCTTGATAAGCTACCAAGCGAGAATTAAACAAAGATAATAAATACACACAAAGAAAAAAAAGGTGCAACTAAGGTGCAAAGTAACGGCGAAAGGTGCAGACTCGGCAAAGGAGTAACATCGCACCAGTGTATGCATCTAGTTAGATGAATTTTTGTTAAGGTGCACAATTCCACTATTCTTAGTCTTGTTCATATACCACGGTCCTACTGCACACGTGGTTTTCTGTGATCCTCTATTAATATTTCATAAACTCTATGCCACCATCAAAATTATCGTGCAACACAATGATTTCATATGTTGTTTTGTTTTATAATGAAAATGTGCCAACTGTCTGTTTATATTAACTTGATATTATTCAAATGGGTCTGACAATGTATACAAATGACAACTACGGCCACAGCAAGGCCGTCCGCCAATTACAGGGTCCGAGAGAAATAATTCACTCTCACAGAGACAAAATATGCATTTCGTGTTTGAATGCAAAATGTTGATTTCCATCACTACTCTATGTTTCCTTTTGTTAAATATAAGCTCATTATGCATGAAGGGATTTGATAGAAATTGGAAATAAAGTACTATAACAATATTTCGAATTCACACATAGTTTCGTTACAGCCCCTATAATTGGCCATTAATGCTTGATAAGCTATCGCACGCTAATGCATGCGACGTCATTAATTCGATGCTTAAAAGACCAGTTCATGCGTAGTCTATCATCAACGGTTGCTCATGTCAAGTAGAAAAGCTTTTCAGGGGTTTGTCCGACATAGCAACAACTGAATTTTTGTGTACGATTTTGTCTATGATTGAATCGCATTTATATCAATTGAATAGTTCGTATCCAGGTCACCGCTGAACGCTATTGACTTGAATTGTTTGAATGACATTGCTTTTGCAATTGGACCATCAAACCCAGGAATATAACATTTTGTTACAAAAAGAGAAGTCTTCTTAGAATGATTTCTATATTTGGACACATACGACACAAACAAAAGCAGTTTAAATGCAAAGATTCGTAATCATGCTGTTGGCATCTACAAAACTTGCTTTCAAAATCCATAGAATTGCATACTTGCAGTTGATTATTCAACGAAGGGACTGTTAGTCTTGCATTAAGTTTTTACACTTTTGCTGTGCAAAGCGGCGCATCTTGTGTTAATATGAATATAAATATCTTATTTATAGTATTTGCATGTGTTTTGTTGAAATGGTTGCAATGGTTAGATTATTTAACTGTAATGTGATATCCGACACAAATGTTGGGCCATCAGCTACACTGTCAAAATGAACTGTATAACTATAAGGTTTTTTGCCCGTAAAATTAGAACTTGTCACCGTTTTTATCAATTTAACATAACTTATTATGTAAAACAACAGAAATTGTGTTAGTTTATAAAAATTGTGTTCATTTACAATTACCTACATTCAAAACTATTAATAAACGATTTTTCGTACTATAGTGATCAGGTTCCTTATGTAATTTCGTTCAAAATTTTGGGTGATTTTAAATATTATACACTTTTGGAAGCGTTGAAGTACACCAAATCTACAAATCCATGTTGCCATTTTTTCCGAAGCCATTATGGCGGCCATCTTGGATTTTAAAAATGGCCGCCATTTTCAACCTGTTTTTTTGTGATTAACTCCGTCCTAAATTCTTCTATAACACTTAAAAAGATGTTTAACATAATTTTCCGGGGGCTAGATTGCCACAAAGACCCCCTTCAGCAATTTAGAGAAGTGGCATAGCTAGGGAGAAGGGAACTGCGGGGGGGGGGGGGGGGGGGTAGAAACAGGGGATAGTGGCTATGTAGTTTTATTTTCAAAATGTACATAGTAACATATTATAATCAAAATGATTTGCACCCCCTAAGAAAACATTGACTACCGTAGAACACCATCGTCAAGCACCCCCAAGCACCTATACGCATCTTGCTTTTAAAGACGTTTCCATGAGATTCACCTCCATTATTATCTTCATGAATATTCCTCACCATTATTTGCATTCTTGATTAAAGTTTCCCGTTTGGACAGATAGCGGGCGCTCTTCAAAAGCAAGATGCTTAGGTGCTTGGGGGTGCTTGACTATGGTGTTCTACGGTATTGACGTAAGTTTTAACCTCAGAACAGTGGCATACGTACCAAGGGAGATGGGGAAAGGTGGGGGGGGGGGGGGGGGGGTCCTATGGAAAAAAAAAACAATTTACATACAAACAGGGGATAGTGGCTATGTAGTTTTATTTTCAAAATGTACATAGTAACATATTATAATCAAAATGATTTGCACCCCCTAAGAAAACATTGACTACCGTAGAACACCATCGTCAAGCACCCCCAAGCACCTATACGCATCTTGCTTTTAAAGACGTTTCCATGAGATTCACCTCCATTATTATCTTCATGAATATTCCTCACCATTATTTGCATTCTTGATTAAAGTTTCCCGTTTGGACAGATAGCGGGCGCTCTTCAAAAGCAAGATGCTTAGGTGCTTGGGGGTGCTTGACTATGGTGTTCTACGGTATTGACGTAAGTTTTAACCTCAGAACAGTGGCATACGTACCAAGGGAGATGGGGAAAGGTGGGGGGGGGGGGGGTCCTATGGAAAAAAAAAACAATTTACATACATTTAAACAAGAGGCTTGATGGTTAATTGTAGGACTTGTCTAGCAACCATCTCTTCTACCACTGCTATAACATTTGAGGTGGGGAGTATCGCCTCGTCAACTGTGATGTCCATGACTGTATCCTGCTCATTATGCACCTTTATTTCCATTTGTTGTGGATCTTTGTATTGTGTTTATGTTACTGACATATTTTCAAGGGCGTGTATCAGCTTGGATTTGTCGCTGCATGTCAAAAGAGAACAACTCTGGGAAAATAGAGCACTTTGTGTCAGGGTGCTTCTTGCTTCCAGACACATGCATCTTGTTGATTTCTTTCTGATAGGGTGTTCAGAGGCAGACATTGCCGTTCATCTGATCTGCTACATAGTCTTCATAAGCTTCTGATATCCAATATCATCTATATTCAGGATATGGTGAACGTATGCTTGTACAGTGGAACGTATGCATGTTTTTATCAGGTTGTGGAGTCTTTCAATTCAACCACAAAATGATTGCCCTGACTGAGAATGACAGCCTTGTTCTTGCAGACATTATTAAGTTCCCTCCTATATAGCCACGCGTGGAGAGAGATGATGATGCTCTGTCGGCTTATTTGCTTCTTTGTGAAACTGACCCTTATAATCCTTTACCAAGCATGACAGTTCAGGAACCGCTATTAAGAAGCGTTGTCTGATATGTCCATTGATGAACATACCAGTGAGACCAACATGAACATTCATGAGCTCAGTGTTCAAATGCTCACAAGCATAATCTGCACAGACGGATGTGAACGGGGTGGCATTCGTTGACACTGAAATGTTGCCATCTTCAACTTCCCCCATGTCTGAGGAGTGTCATTATTCAGTCATGCATATCTGCTAAGAAACTTCGCCACAGGGGCGTCGATCCGTTTTTGCGATTGGGAGGGCGAAATTTGAAAACAAATTCCAGAGTGACCACTGAGAGAGCAAAAAGCCCCACATTGGCATGCCCGGAAGTTTTATTATGCGCTCATTGAAAGTGTCTTGATGGCTCAAAAACCTTACTTTGGGGGGCACCCTAATTTGGGGACAATAATAGGGGTCCAGGGGGCGGAGCCCCCGGAAGATTTTAGATTTCAGACATGTGCAACTCCTATCATGGGTGTTAAAATTGTATAAAAAAGTGAACCTACTCGTAACGGATTTTTAAAGGGCATAGCGAGGAAAAGATAAAGCCTTGCATGAGATGTATCCACGTGATCCTGTATACTATAGAGCCTTCGATATAGTCTAGGGCATTGGGCTCCCATGAAACTAAGCAAGGGCGTCAACAACTTCTCAAAAGTGGAGGAGAGACATTGCGAGGAAGCAAAGCGACCGAGCGGGGAAGGGCGTGGGAGGGGGTGTCCCCCTCCCACAGTAGGGAGCTTTTGTATTTTTTGGGCGTGAAATTGTGGGATTTGGTGCACACCTGAGACAGAAATTTCACGTAATATGAAGTATATAAGTATGGAACCAAATATACATAATGACAAAGGGAGGGGGACAATCTCCTCCACTTTCAAATGTGGGGGGACATTACATTCCAATTTGATTTGCGGTCAGCGCATATGGACTGAATTGACTGATATTTCAGATTATTTTATTTTCTGTGACGGTGTGCTATCTATAGATGAGGGTTTAAAAAACTTCGTTTGAGGTGTGCGTTTGAGAAATTACACTGCCCAACACATTTCGAAAGGTGAGTTCCCCGGTCAAGGGAGCTTTTGCATTTTTGGACTTGAAATTGTGCAATCTGGTGCATAAAAACATGATCCAACAATATAGCTTACTGCCAAATATGAGTCCCGAGGGAGCGAAGCGACCGAGGGCTGTGGAAGAGCCAAAGGGGAGGGTTTGGGAGGGGGTATCCCCCTCCCACGGGGAAGATTTTGCATTTTTATACTTGAAATGATGCAATCTGGTGCATAAAACTTAAACCATATGCCTCATTTGTATGATCCATCATCACAGCTTACAGCTTACAGCTTAAAATGAGTCCTGAGGGCTGGGGCAGAGCCAGAGGGAGAGGGTTTGAGAGGGGGTATCTCCCTCCCACGGGGAAGATTTTGCATTTTTATACTTGAAATGGTGCAATCTGGGGCATAAAAAACATAAACCATATGCCACATTTGTATGATCCAACATCATAACTTTCAGCTAAAAATGAGTCCCAAGGGAGCGAAGCGACCGAGGGCTGGGGCAGAGCCAGAGGGGAGGGTTTGGGAGGGGGTATCCCCCTCCCACGGGGAAGAATTTGCATGTTCATATTTGAAATGGTGCAATCTGGTGCATAAAACTTAAACGATATGCCACATTATGTATGATCTAACAACATACAGCCAAGAATGAGTCCCGAGGTAGCGAAGTAACCGAGGGCTGGGGCAGAGCCAGGGGGTTGGGAGGGGGTAACCCCCTCCCACGGGGAAGATTTGGCATACTTGAAATGGTGCAATATGGTGCATAAAAACATAAACCATATGCCACATTTGTATGATCCAACATCATAGCTTACAACTAAAAATTAGTCCCGATGGAGCGAAGCGACCGAGGGCTGGGGCAGAGCCAGAGGAGACGGGTTTGGGAGGGGGTATCTCCCTCCCACGGAGAAGATTTTGCATTTATTTACTTGTAATGGTTCGATTTGGTGCACGTCACACAAACAGCAGAGCAATAACAGCCTACACAGGAAGTACGTGGACTGGTACAGAAAAACCCACTCCAGACGTACCAAATGCAAGTTACACAACAAACTGAGATAATTTGTTTGCACGCGAAGCGCGCCGCAAAAATTTTATATGGATGAATAACTCAGTTTTTAAACGTTAGAATTAACAAGTATTGGCTGATATATTTAATTTGTTCTTTTCCTTTTTCTTTCTTTCTTTCTTTTTTCTTCCTTTTTTTTGAGGACGGGTTTTTTTTTTTTTTTTTTGGGGGGGGGGCACAAACGCGAGTTGCCCCCACAACCCACTTTTTGGATTGGGGAGGCGGACGCCCCCCCCCCCCCTGCCCCCCCCCCCCCCCCACTTCCGGCGTCTATGCCCGCAAGCAAAATGAAACTTGCAATATGAGAAACTGTATGCGCGCGAAGCGCGCGGCAAAAATGAGATTTACAGTCCTTTTCAAACTAAAAAACTGATATTTTGAAGATTAATTATTGATAAATGTGTCTATCCCCTCTTTGGCATTATATCACTCGATTTTTTTCTTCCTCATTTTCGGAATTATTGGGGGGGGGGGGGCGAAATGATATGTTCGCCCCGCCCAATATTTTCATTGGGGGGCGACCGCCCCTCCTGCCCCCCCCCCCCCCCCCCCCAGGATCGACGCCCCTGCAGGCAGGAGAGAGCTGTAAACCAAGATGGGCAAGATTTTCAAGATTTTCCAGATTTTCCCCTGCCTGCCTGGTCTCACCTTGGCAGAGTTGTTCTGAGAATACATCTAAGATGTGTAGGCCAAGAGCTTCTTGAAATTTTGACCTCCTCCAGGTTTTGATATATTATGCAGTGGTTTGTGACAGTGCATAATTTGTATGTGGTTCCTTTTCAATCGGGAGTGTCTGCAGAAAGTCAGTGTTGTCCGCAACAAAGAAAACACACTTATGTAGTTGAAAACTGAGTAACTTGTTTAGTTAAAAATATCAAGACAAAGTGGATATGGATTAGTACGTGGTTCATAAAATGTTTAGGGGAAGACATTATTTTCATGTGCCAAAATGGCTTAGATGTGGAGATATTGGGGAGGGATCATACGTGGCATTCATTTTGAAAACCATTATTGCTGCTATACAATTATGACTCTTATCGTGCAATTTCGTGGCCCTTAAAATGTGCATTTAATATTTAACCAATTTTAAACTCATAATTATTGGCAAATGTTTACGTTATATTTAACCATCTCATAAATGCCATTCAATTCTTTGGAACTGAAAATGTGGGTTTAGACACCTAAAATTACACACTAGGTGGCTGAGATTGGGATATATAGGCAAAATGGTTGATTATGGTGGCCATTTTGAAAAGAAAATATTGCCGTCAAACTATTCTCATTATTGCCATTCAATTCCTTGGTCCGGAAAATGTGGGTTAAGATGCACAAATGTTTACACTAGGTGGCTTATAGATTGGGAGAATGATATAGGCCGAAAACGTTTGACTATGGCGGCCATTTTGAATAGACAATATTAAACTATTCTCATTATTGCCATTCAATTATTAAACTATTCTCAGTATTTCCATTCAATTCCTTGGTGCGGAAAAGTGGGTTTAAACACCAAAATGTATACACTATGTGGCTTAGATTGGGAGATATGGGCCAAAAACGGTTGATTATGGCGGTCATTTTGGAAATCCAATATTGCCGTCATATTAAACTATTCTCATTATTGCCATTCAATTCCTTGGTCCAGAAAATGTGGGTTTAGACACCAACATGTATACACTAGGTAGCTTAGATAGGGAGATATAGGCCAAAAACGGTAGATTATGGCGGCCATTTTGAAATGCCAATATGGCGCCTATGCCGGCTTTCAAAAAAATGGCAACATTGGTTTTCAGATTTAGTATACATCATTGCTTCCAAAAATTTGCAAATCACCCAAAATTTTGAACGAAACTATTAGTTTAGACATAGTGAACTGGACTACTACCTACAAATTACTTTCCCTGTTTTTTTGGTTGTTGTTTTTTTGTTAATTTTTCTGTCAAAAAAAGACAATTTATTTTATGAAACAGAAACAATCCTGTTGAACTAGGCCTTTGCTAAAACCACAGGTTGTTTATTTTTATACCCCAAACCTAATTTCTTGTAGAAATTACCGTTAAACAACACTTTTAACAGGTTCATGAATATTCATTTTGCTTTTTCAAAATGACATTGAATCTGTTCATAATCTGTTTCATAATTTTGTGAAATAATAATCGAAATGCATTTTTAACTTAAATTAGTATAATTATCAGTGGACTCTTGTGAACCACTTTCGGATGGAAATTAATGAATGCAATAATGTTTAAAGTCTGTGTTAATTTACTAACCACTACAAAACATACATCGTGTTGTACACTGGTTATAAGCTAATCGTGAACAAGGAACGATAGATAGGAACGATATGTATAGGCTTAGGGCAAAGTATATATAGGATATATGTTGTAGGTTAGGATTAGGAGGATAGGGCTATAGATACACAAAGAAAAGGAATGGTACCTAACCAAAAGTGCAATTTTTTACCATTTTTGGTGCATCTTTGCACTTAACTGAAAGGTGTAATGTTGCACCATAAAATGGCATATTTGCACATTTCCCAAATGGTGCAACTTTGCACCTTTAACTTACATTTACACTTACACTTTCATCTGCCTATCTACTTTTAAGTGCAACTTTGCACCTTTTCCTTAAGATTCTTTATTGCACCGTCAAGGTGCAAGCGGTGAAGAATCAACTCTGCACCTTTACCGAAAGGTGAAATGTTGCACTTATATAGGTGCCCCCAGTGTGCACCTATATAGGTGTAAGATTGACCCATTTGTCTTAGTGTGTATGCGCATATAGAAATCATAATTGCATTCATCATGTCGTACATTAAAATAGTTAACAATACAAATAAACAAGTCATCAATATGTAGGCACAAACATGTAGGCAATAATTCTCTTCAAGATAACCTGGGTTCTTATTATTTTGTTTTAATGTTGAAATCCCATCAGGTTAAGCAGGTCACACTGATATGTACGACTCTAGGTGATGTATCATCTAAGCACCTTGCAGCATGGTTGTCTGGCTTGCCAGACCTGACAGAATTGCAACTATATGAGATGAAACTCGCTGACAGCTTCTACGTCATGGCGTCAGAGAAGGCAGCCCAAACAAAGGTATCACACACAATCACATATGACTTCCTCAAATCTGCAAACTAATATCTGATGTATACATGCTAAATGTGATTTTTATTTCATCATTTATTCTCTTTAAAAAGTTGTATTTAAAACAAGTCATACCAAAATCAATCAGTTCTGAACGGGTTAAGTTATCCTTTAATATGATTTAGTATCTCTCTTGACATGTGAACAAAATGACAAACAGTTAATACAAATTTATACTCTGTGATCAGACAGGTCCACCAACTGTGGTGTGAACATTCCATGATAAAATTAATGTCATATGAACGAGCAATAGGCAAACATACAAATCAGTATTTTGATAACTCATCGCCATAAATGTTTACACACCTGTAATGCGCAAATGAAGACTTTCAAATACAGTACAAATAGTTCAATCATATTACAGTACATGCATTTAACGAAAGACTAATTCTGAATACCGTAAATTTTACCATGCCTCTACAGTTAATATGAATGCAACGAGGTATGTGAGAACGGCAGGAGTTCTTATCAAGTTTTAAGTGAGATTGGTGGAAGGTAACCATACCAAGTTATGTATTAATAAAAACAAAGTTCCCATTTTTTAATAGTGCCACTATAAGCAACGCTTTCAATATGTTCAACAAGCCAAATTCGAATGGGCAGAAGTTAATTTCGGCGCTTGTAAGGGAAATATGTTGTTTCAGTGGCAGGATTGAATATCAAAGAATTACACATTCCATAGCAACCATGGCCTTTTCTTGAAGCTCGCTTCCTTGAGTCTGTGGCGTTTTTAACAGGAAAACTTACAATCGTCTTCATTCTTATCATCACGGAAACGAAACCTCAAAAAAGAATTGTTTCCAGAATATATAAGAGGCGAAAATATCTGAGAGAAATCACTGATAGTATTAGCAACTGGATTCGATATAACATATTTAATGTACCACAATTTTGATTAATCATAATCATCATAGTTGTTATCATTGTATCATTACGATTAGTATTAATATTCATACTAACATTACTATAATTAAGAGTATGCTCATGATGAGTAATACCATATTGATCATAATTACCATTATTATTGTTATTATATATATTTGCAGTGTAATAACAAATTCGCGCAAGTTAACATTCATAAATTTGTCTATCCGATCTGGGTAAGAACTAATAATACTGCTAATAATAGTTATGATAATAATAATAATAATGATTTTGTCTAGTAATATAGCGCATATTACAGCAAGGATTGGGTAAATGTTTGCATTTATAAATCGTAATTAAAGACTACTACCTACAAATTACTTTCCCTGTTTTTTGGTTGTTCTTTTTTTGTTTATTTTTCTGTCAAAAAAAGGCAATTTATTTTATGAAACAGAAACAATCCTGTTGAACTAGGCCTTTGCTAAAACCACAGGTTGTTTATTTTTATACCCCAAACCTAATTTCTTGTAGAAATTACCGTTAAACAACACTTTTAACAGGTTCATGAGTATTCATTTTGCTTTTTCAAAATGACATTGAATCTGTTCATAATCTCATTATTTTGTGAAATAATAATCGAAATGCATTTTTATCTTAAATTAGTATAATTATCAGTGGACTCTTGTGAACCACTTTCGGATGGAAATTAATGAATGCAATAATGTTTAAAGTCTGTGTTAATTTACTAACCACTACAAAACATACATCGTGTTGTACACTGGTTATAAGCTAATCGTGAACAAGGAACGATAGATAGGAACGATATGTATAGGCTTAGGGCAAAGTATAATAGGATATGTTGTAGGTTAGGATTAGGAGGATAGGGCTATAGATACACAAAGAAAAGGAATGGTACCCAACCAAAAGTGCAATTTTTTACTATTTTTGGTGCATCTTTGCACTTAACTGAAAGGTGTAATGTTGCACCATAACATGGCATATTTGCACATTTCCCAAATGGTGCAACTTTGCACCTTTAACTTACATTTACACTTACACTTTCATCTGCCTATCTACTTTTAAGTGCAACTTTGCACCTTTTCCTTAAGATTCTTTATTGCACCGTCAAGGTGCAAGCGGTGAAGAATCAACTCTGCACCTTTACCGAAAGGTGAAATGTTGCACTTATATAGGTGCCCCCAGTGTGGCAACGGTGTGCACCTATATAGGTGTAAGATTGACCCATTTGTCTTAGTGTGTATGCGCATATAGAAATCATAATTGCATTCATCATGTCGTACATTAAAATAGTTAACAATACAAATAAACAAGTCATCAATATTACTTGTATTTCCGTCAATAATCCATCTCGTCACAAACATGTAGGCAATAAGTACCTTCAAGCTAACCCGGGTTCTCATTTTTTTTTTTTATGTTAAAATCCCATCAGGTTAAGCAGGTCACACTGGGGAAGACGACTCTAGGTGATGTACCATCTAAGCACCTTGCAGCATGGTTGTCAGGATTGCCCGACCTGACAGAACTGACACTACATTATATGAAACTCGCTGACAGCTTCTACGTCATGGCGTCAGAGAAGGCAGCCCAAACAAAGGTATCACACACAATCACATATGACTTCCTCAAATCTGCAAACTAATATCTGATGTATACATGATAAATGTGATTTTTATTTCATCATTTATTCTCTTTAAAAAGTTGTATTTAAAACAAGTCATACCAAAATCAATCAGTTCTGAACGGGTTAAGTTATCCTTAAATATGATTTAGTATCTCTCTTGACATGTGAACAAAATGACAAACAGTTAATAAAAATTTATACTCTGTGATCAGACAGGTCCACCAACTGTGGTGTGAACATTCCATGATAAAATTAATGTCATATGAACGAGCAATAGGCAAACATACAAATCAGTATTTTGATAACTCATCGCCATAAATGTTTACACACCTGTAATGCGCAAATGAAGACTTTCAAATACAGTACAAATAGTTCAATCATATTACAGTACATGCATTTAACGAAAGACTAATTCTGAATACCGTAAATTTTACCATGCCTCTACAGTTAATATGAATGCAACGAGGTATGTGAGAACGGCAGGAGTTCTTATCAAGTTTTAAGTGAGATTGGTGGAAGGTAACCATACCAAGTTATGTATTAATAAAAACAAAGTTCCCATTTTTTAATAGTGCCACTATAAGCAACGCTTTCAATATGTTCAACAAGCCAAATTCGAATGGGCAGAAGTTAATTTCGGCGCTTGTAAGGGAAATATGATGTTTCAGTGGCAGGATTGAATATCAAAGAATTACACATTCCATAGCAACCATGGCCTTTTCTTGAAGCTCGCTTCCTTGAGTCTGTGGCGTTTTTAACAGGAAAACTTACAATCGTCTTCATTCTTATCATCACGGAAACGAAACCTCAAAAAAGAATTGTTTCCAGAATATATAAGAGGCGAAAATATCTGAGAGAAATCACTGATAGTATTAGCAACTGGATTCGATATAACATATTTAATGTACCACAATTTTGATAAATCATAATCATCATAGTTGTTATCATTGTATCATTACGATTAGTATTAATATTCATACTAACATTACTATAATTAAGAGTATGCTCATGATGAGTAATACCATATTGATCATAATTACCATTATTATTGTTATTATATATATTTGCAGTGTAATAACAAATTCGCGCAAGTTAACATTCATAAATTTGTCTATCCGATCTGGGTAAGAACTAATAATACTGCTAATAATAGTTATGATAATAATAATAATAATGATTTTGTCTAGTAATATAGCGCATATTACAGCAAGGATTGGGTAAATGTTTGCATTTATAAATCGTAATTAAAGACTACTACCTACAAATTACTTTCCCTGTTTTTTGGTTGTTGTTTTTTTGTTTATTTTTCTGTCAAAAAAAGACAATTTATTTTATGAAACAGAAACAATCCTGTTGAACTAGGCCTTTGCTAAAACCACAGGTTGTTTATTTTTATACCCCAAACCTAATTTCTTGTAGAAATTACCGTTAAACAACACTTTTAACAGGTTCATGAGTATTCATTTTGCTTTTTCAAAATGACATTGAATCTGTTCATAATCTCATTATTTTGTGAAATAATAATCGAAATGCATTTTTAACTTAAATTAGTATAATTATCAGTGGACTCTTGTGAACCACTTTCGGATGGAAATTAATGAATGCAATTATGTTTAAAGTCTGTGTTAATTTACTAACCGATCTGGGTAAGAACTAATAATACTACTAATAATAGTAATGACAATAATCATGATAATAATAATGATTTTGTCTAGTTATATAGCGCATATTACAGCAAGGATTGGGTAAATGTGTGCATTTATAAATCGTAATTAAAGACTTCTGAATGTGTTAGAGACCTTGGCTTTACTTAGAGCAAACACTTAACTCTTAAAAATCATATCACAAACATCTGTTAATCTGCATCTTGGGGTATTTTCAAAATAGGGAAGATCAGGCGTCTGCTTGACCAATCATCAGCTGACCGTCTCGTCCACGCCTTCGTCTCCTCTCATCTGGACTACTGCAACTCCCTCCTCGCCGGCCTCCCTCTTTCTCATATATCCCCCCTCCAACGTATCCAAAATTCAGCCGCTAAATTAGTCACCCTTAAAATAAAACATGACCATATATCCCATGTTCTCCGCTCACTTCATTGGCTACCGGTCCATTCCCGCATTACTTTCAAGATCCTACTTCTCACATATAAAATCACACATAATCTTGCCACCATATATCTTCAAGACCTAGTCTCCCTTCGTTCCTCCTCTTCTGCCAGACCCCTCCGTTCATCTTCCTCGCTCCAATTACTTCATGGCCCACGTACAAATACTCGTTATGGTGACCGAGCCTTCTCGTCCATGGCCCCCACCATTTAGAACAAACTCCCACCCCATATTCAGAATGCCACATCTATCGAATCATTTAAAATCCTCCTCAAAACCCATCTTTTTAAGCAGTTGTAATTTTCTGGAGGCGCACAAAGTCAGTTATTATTGTATTGTATAATATATACATGTATTTGTTATTTGTTATTATTTGTTACTTTGACTTTGGCGTTGTATTGTTTTTATGCTATCGTGTTTACTAGTTTTCTTATTTAGAGAGACCCAGTGCGCTTAGAAGCCGCCCGTACAAAGCGCCATATAAATGCAATTATTATTATTTATTATTATTATAATTTCATTCATCATGTCGTACATTAAAATATTTAACAATCAAAATAAACAAGTCATCAATATTACCTGTATTTCCGTCAATAATCTTTCCCCGTCACAAACATATAAGCAATATTTCTCTTCAAGATAACCCGGGTTCTCATTATTTTGTTTTAATGTTGAAATCCCATCAGGTTAAGCAGGTCACACTGAGATACATGTATACGACTCTAGATGATGTATCATATAAGCACCTTGCAGCATGGTTGTCTGGCTTGCCAGACCTGACAGAATTGCAACTATATGAGATGAAATTCGCTGACAGCTTCTACGTCATGGCGTCAGAGAAGGCAGCTCAAACCAAGCTATCACACACGGTCACATATGACTCAAATCTGGAAACTAGTATCTGATGTATACATGAAAAATTCGATTTCCATTTAATCATTAAATCTATTTGAAAAGCTGTATTTAAAGCAATCAGTTCTTTACGGGTATGTAACGTTATCCTTTACACTACAGTTCTGTAACGTTATCCTTTACAATTATTAGTATCTCTGTTGACATGTAAACAAATGACATAAAGTTAATATAAATTTGTATTCTGTGATTAGAGAGGCATGAAGCATGCAGTCGACATGCTATGCGCTCTCTTATGCTCAGTCGTTTGGATTATGGAAATGCTCTCTTGGTAAATGTTCCCTGTTATGCACTAGAGAGACTTCAGCGTCTACAAAATCGTGCTGATATAGGGTAACTCAATTATTGTAAAGTCTGCCTCGGTTACCAGTCCAACTTGCCAGCAGATTTTAAGATTTTCCCAACATTATATATTTTAAAAAGAAATTTGAAGACTATATTTATTTGTTGGTGTAAGTTATCGGAAAGGTTGTAAAGCTTATCGATCGGTTTTTAATTTGAAATGCGCTATATAAATATTAATTATTATTGTAATTATTATTAGTAGTAGTATTATAAATAATATTATTATTATTATTATTATTATTATTATTATTATTATTATTCTTATTATTATTATTATTTATAAAGAAGTACATAAATGGTGCTCGTAATTTACAATCATGGAATACATTGTAAAATCCAAAGACAAACGCCTACTTCCCTTCATATGAACCTAAATATATTTCAGTAGGATTCAGTATTGCTTTTACTCTTATCGCAGATTCAGAAGTTGACATTAGGAGATCCTTATTACATGAACGAGATGGGCAAGATGGATTCTGGTATCTTCATCAAGATATCTCGCATCCTGGATCTGCAAGATGCCACACCTGAAAGAACTGCACATGAAGAATGTTCGTGTAAATAAAACTTTCTTAGAGACAGCAAACAAGATAGCGTCATCATCACATGTAAGGTCACTATTACAATGTATGTCACTAGAAATTGAATTTGTGTGGTAATACAAACGTACAGAAAATCCACTATCAACTAAGGTTAAAATGTGCTATCAGTGGTCTCAGTCTCGAACATTTTGTACAGTCGACACCCCCCCCCCCCCCCCCCCCCACCCACCCCCAATGTTCCTCAACTAGTGGTCTCGGCCTCGGCCTCCAATTTCAACGAAAATAACACCCCCTCCTCCGTGAAAAATCATGGTACGCCAGTGTATGGGCGGTATTATTTCGGATCATTCAAAAGGGGTATGAATTCATCTTTTACGTGGGCAATACAAATTATCTCGAACCATTGTTATGAAAAGTCGGGCAGACACCCTTTTTCTGTATTACTCTTTGTTGGAACTAGTAATAATATACGTATAACCTATGGTAATGGCATAACCTTTAACCGGACCATGAATTTTATCAGTAAAAATATAATTTTGAAGAGTAAAATATATATATTAAATGAACGACTAAATGAACCGAACCAGCTGATATTTAGACTGGGCATTAAAGTGATACATTACCTTTGTCAAATTTATAAATATATAATGCAGTTAACGGATCTTGTCCTTCATCCTTAATTAAAACATGTAATGCATCGTGTATATGGTATTGCAGGGGGCGGATCTAGCTTTTTGCTAAGGGGGGGTTTGGACCAATGACGATGCGGAGCAGCGTTCACGAGCAGCGTAGCGGCGAGGCGATTTTTTTGTTGCTATTTTTAACCCCCGTAAGTGATGTCTTTTTGCTAAGGGGGGGTATTGACCACATGACGATGCAAAAGCATCGTCCACGAGCCGCGAAGCGGCGATTTTTTTTTGCTATTTTGAACCCCGTAAGTGATGTCTTTTTGCTAAGGGGGGGGGAGGGGGGGGTTTGACCCGATGGCGATGCGGAGCATCGTCCACGGAGCCCGCGAAGCAGCGATTTTTTTTGCTATTTTGAACCCCCGTAAGTGATGTCTTTTTTTGCTAAGGGGGGGTGGGTGGGGGTGGGGTGGGGGGGGGGGGTGTTGAACCAAATTTTTGAACCCCCGTAAGTGATTGTCCTTTTTTTTGCCTTAAGGGGGGGGGGGGGGGGTTTGACCAAATCGTCCACGAGCCGCGAAGCGGCGATTTTTTTTGCTATTTTGAACCCCCGTAAGTGATGTTTTCCACATCACATTTTCACTTGGCAGCCCAAGGGGGGGGGGGGGGGGGGTGTTAAACCCCCTAAACCCCCCCCCCCCCGCTAGATCCGCGCCTGAATTGACTTGACTCGTGATGCCTTCTGCTTCACAATCACATTCCTTCCTGTGGGGTCTTGATGATTGGTACAGTCAAGCTGTCGTGACGTAGTGTAATTGTGTTGTATTTGATCAAATATATATTAAAGGGATAGTTGAGTTTTGCTAGAGAGGGCACTAGACTACTTTATTTTTGTGAGGGTAAATGAAAAAACTGAGTGTAAAATTTTGAAAGAGCATAATATTTAAATAATAAAATCAATTTTTGTTTGATCAAAATCGGTTCAGAGACGGCTGAAATATCCATAAATATAACAATTTGTAATATAAGCTGGGGCCCCAGGTTATATTAGAGAATTTTGAACCAGCCGTTATAAAAATCCAAAAAGTGCTTCCTCTTTTCAAAAAGTTACAAAATAGGTATTTAAATAGTTGCTGGTTATTTCTCTATCTAATCACTATTTCAACAAAGCATCACATGCACAATATTTTATTCAAAATGGTTGAAACCAATGAGTGTTTACAGAGCACCCTCTTACGTTTTAACGGGCTCTTTTTTAATGATAACATGATCTTTACTACGTCATTTGTAATCTTTGTGTTCCTTTCTAGTTATAACTATTAGGTTTGTAATGTAATGATGCAGGTTTTGGTTACTAAAATTCAGTTTCACACACAAAACTTTACTCTCCTTACCAGAACTCAACTATCCCTTTAACCTTTACATATAAACTGTTATTTTATATATATGCCGTTTTCTCTTCACTTTCTGACGAGGACTGTTTGCCTCAAATCTCCAAAGGTGATTTCGAGTTCAAACGGTTTCCCTGTGCACACAGATTGAGGATTTCCTTAAAGAAGTGGAGAAATCATGCATGAGATGGACGAGGTATGTTTAAATAGGGCGCTCGCCCGAAGTTCGTACATACATGCATCGCGGAGTGCTCACACATGGGTGGGGAATATAGCACGATCACCCCACCGAGGCAGACTACTAGTAACTAGCGCTAACGATATACTGTATAATATCTCATAAGACGTTCGTAAATTGTAATCACTTCAAAACAACCATCGTTTAAATAATATTTAAATAGTTCATTGTCACAGGATCAAATAAAGCCTTACAATACGATTAACTACATTGTTAGCGTACAGATCCCTGACAAAAATGTAAGTGGACAAACCGTCAGAAGTAAAAAGCACCAACTGGATAAAGTCATCCACAGCAATATCGACATATTCGAAGCATATGTACCCCCCCCGCCCCCCCCCCCCCCAATTATACGATTACCCAGTGGCGGATCTAGGGGGGTTTAGGGGGTTTGAACCCACCCCCCCCCCCCTCCCCCCCCCCTCCCTTCGGCTGCCAAGTAAAAATGTGATGTGGAAAAACATTACTTACGGGGGTTCAAAATAGCAAAAAAAATCGCAGCTTCGCGGCTCGTCGACGTTGCTCCGCATCTTCAATGGGTTCAACTCCCCCCCCCCCCTCCCCCCACCACCCCCTTAGCAAAAAGACATCACTTTGCGGGGGGGTCAAAATAGAAGAAAAAAATCGCCGCTTCCACGGCTCGTGGACGATGCTCCACATCGTCATTGGGTCAACCCTCCCCCCCCCCCCTTAAGCTAGATCCGCCCCTGTTACCGTCCTAATTGTTGAGTGTAAAACATAATAAGAGCTTACATATTTTGCATCTGCTTTATTCAAAGATTGATGTTAGTCATTTAAATGTTGGCATAGCCTGAAAGGGATAGGTGAGTTTTGGTAAAGAATGCGCTACACAAACAAAATTTGTGTGAGATAAAGAAAACTGAGTGTCAAATTTGCAAGAGCAAACCATTTTAATGACAGAATACCACTTTATAGGATCAAAATCGGGTTCAGAAATGGCAGAAATATCCATAAACATAACCATGCTGTAATAGTTGTGGGGCCCCACTACTTATTCGATAATTTTGAACCAGCCGTTAATTTTGTTTTTTTAAATACTTTCTCTTTTAAAAAAATTACAAAAGAGGTTTCTAAATAGTTGTTGATTATCTATCTATCTAATCACTGTTTCAAACAAAACATCACATGCACAATATTTCATTTAAAAACGGTTCAATACAGTTTTTAGAAAGCGCCCTCTTGAATATTAACAAGCTCTTTTTGAATAATAACAGGCATTTTACTAAGTTAGGTGTAATTTTGTATTCCTTTCGAGCATGGTGGAGTTATAACTGTTAGTTTGTAATGTATATGGTGCTGGTTTGGGTTGCTAAAATTCAGTTTGACCTAAAACTATAATCTCTTTACACAAAACTGAACTATTCGAACCCGATCGAGACCTCCAAATTGATAGACCGTCCGGGCGCCTATACCAACTGACCTATTGGGAAAACCCTATTGCAGTGCTCGTCCTTGGGAAACCCCTTTGTTTGCAATGCTTATGTGGTTACAAGTTATTATAAACTAAAAATGTGTTAGTGTGGCACTTTACACATTACTGTATGCATATTTTTGTTTGCAACAGTGACTCAGATAGCACAGATCAGAACTCACTCACGATTCTATACTCCCGAAGCGATGTCAGTGGCGATGACACACAAGATGAACATACTTCCGCTCCACCGAAGGATTCCACTTCCAGTCACACCTCCGCCTGGTTATCCGCCTGGATACATCCAGTTATTTCCGCCTGGCTTAATAAAAAATAAAAAAAAATCGGTGACAGAAGATGGCGCTATATTATTTTGTCCTTTCACACCATTTCTTGCTCCTCAAGTCCGTACACAATACAAATCAAAGGTGCATGGCCATATAACTTAAGTGAAGACCATGAACAGGGTGCAAATATTTAATTATATATTAGTTTGTAAAGTGCAATTTTATATTCTTTCTTTTTACCCTCCTTCCTCCTGAGGACGGAGAATAACAAACATATTATTTCATTCACTAATTTTAATCACCTGCTACAGACATCAGCAACATCAACAAGACTCCGCGCCCAGTCATTATCAACATCAGCAAGGCCTGCCCAGTTATCAGCAACATCAAAAAAGCTCCGCCTAGTCATCAGCACAACATTATCAAGGCCTGCCCAGTTATCAGCAACATCAACAAGCTCCGCCCAGTCATCAGCAAGATCAGCAAGGCCTGTCCAGTTATCAGCAACATCAGCAAGCCCCGCCAGGTCATCAGCAACATCAGCAAAGCCCCGCCCAGTCATCATCAACATCAGCAAGGCCTGCCCAGTTATCAGCAACATCAGCAAGCTCCGCCCAGTCATCAGCAACATCATCAAGGCCTGTCCAGTTATCCAGCAACTATCAGCAAGCTCCGCCCAGTCATCAGCAACTATCAGCAAGGCCTGTCCAGTTTATCAGCAACATCAGCAAGCCCCGCCCAGTCATCATCAACATAAGCAAGGCCTGGCCCAGTCATCAGCACATCACCAAGGCCTGCCCAGTTATCAGCAACATCAAACAAGCTCCGCCCAGTCATCAGCAACATCAGGCAAGGCCTGCCCAGTTTATCAGCAACATCAACAAGCTCCGCCCAGTCATCAGCAACATCAGCAAGGCCTGCCAGTTATCAGCAACATCAGAAAAGCCCCAGCCCAGTCACCAGCAACATCAGCAAGCCCCGCCCAGTCACCAGCAACATCAGCAAGCCCCGCCCAGTCTTCTTCAACATCAGCAAGGCCTGCCCAGTTATCAGCAACATCAGCAAGCACCGCCCAGTCATCAGCAACATCAACAAGCTCCGCCCAGTCATCAGCAACATCAGCAAGGCCTGTCCAGTTATCAGCAACATCAGCAAGCCCCGCCCAGTCATCATCAACTATAAGCAAGGCCTGCCCAGTCATCAGCAACATCAACAAGGCCTGCCCAGTTATCAGCAACATCAACAAGCTCCGCCCAGTCATCAGCAACATCAGCAAGGCCCTGCCCAGTTATCAGCAACATCAACAAGCTCCGACCCAGTCATCAGCAACATCAGCAAGGCCTGCCCAGTTTATCAGCAACATCAGAAAGCCCCGCCCAGTCACCAGCAACATCAGCAAGCCCCGCCCAGTCACCAGCAAACATCAGCAAGCCCCGCCCAGTCATCAGCAACAAATGCATTCTCAAACCAGTTATCAGCAACAGGTGCGTGCCCCACTCGGGTCGCTATCAACATCGTGCCGACCCCACCCAGTCATCAGACACATATACTAACCTGGTCGTCATACATATGCTGCCGTCAACATATATGACCGAGTGCCCTTCCCCCCATTGTGGGCACCCTCCCCCACAACAGGTCTACCATTCATCACTTCCGCACGACACGACATACGCACCCGCACTTCGAGCCCCACGACCACAACCGCCCACCACCATGACCACCTCCAACGCCAACACAGTCGCATTCGCCAATCCGAGCCTATTATATTGGCTGCGAAAAATGCGGCGAGCCGAATCATCGAGCCCAATCCTGCAGACACGCCATACAATTAAAATGTACAAAATGCCAAAATCCAGGACATAAAGAAAAGTTTGTCAATTTTAGCAAATCGGCAAAGAAGAGATCGCCACAGATTGTGATAACAATAAAAGACTTAGGCAAAAACTGTGTAGCCTTACCTGTATTTCTCTCAATACATGCAGTATAGTAAATACAATTAATGAAATACATACATGTACTATAATTGAATTTGAAGACCCTGATGTATTTTTTGTAACAGAAACTCATTTAGATGAAAATATCACGTCTTGTGAAATCTTTCCATCATCATATATACTTTAGGAAAAAGAAAGAAATAGACACGGTGGTGGAATATTGATTTGCATGTACAAATTACCTTAATGTAATAAGGAGAACAGACTTGGAATCAGACTGTGAAATATTATGGGTGGAATTACTTCGAAAAGGCCAAGGAATATGAAGTCAATGTAATTGGTGTATTTTATATACCCCCCGACTATATTAGTGTCGTGCTCTGAATCGAACTTCCCGCACAAAGACTATATTTTTACTACTCTCACTATAAACACCGCCCTGTGCGAATATCTGCCACAAGAACCCGCCTATCACAAACAATTACCCGAGCTAGTTACCCATGGATGCCTGGTATTAACAGTAGTACAGTCCAGATCGATTCCAGACACTACTAGAACCATTTTTTAGACATTATATAGATAATCAAATTTCTGTATCAACATCGATGTCCTGAACCCGACAACGTGATTACAGACAGCACAAGTAATACACTTGACTTTATTTTTACAACTAACCCATCTCATAATTATGCGCAGTACTTAAATGTTGTTCCTCGTGTAAGTGATCATGAAGCCATTGTATTCTTTTATGATTATTAAAGTACACAGGCAATGTGACAAAAAGACAAGGATTGTTTTTATTCAAAGGGTAATTATGAGCAATTACGAACAGATATAAATAATGCATCTCTATGTAATTTAATTGTTGATAATGACATTGAACACTCCATGGCAATCATGGAAGCATACTGTATTAACTATTGTGAATGGAAATGTACCCAAACGGGCAACATTGATGATAAGTACGTGTACCTTGGGTAGATAAACATGTTTATAAACTTATAAGAGAACGAAATTATTTAAACGTGCAAAAAAGTCGAAAATTAAAAGTCATTTCGCGAAAAGCGATCATGCGAAACTCAATTGAATGAAGCATTCATGATTGGGCGATACTTGTTAGATTCTGGCGCAGATATACACATTGCTTTCCTCGATTTTTCGATAGCATTCGATTCTGTCCCTCATTATTTCTTATGTAATAAACTAAAGACATGTGGAGTGTTTAAACTACGAATTTTACAGTGGATTATGAATTTGTCGAAGAATCGCCCGTGCAGCGTGTTGTTTTAAATGAAGAATACTCTGACTGGATCCATGTTACGTCTGGTGTCCCTCAGGGGACCATATTAGGTCCAATTTAATTTTTCTTATGTTATATTAATGATTTATCTGACAATATAAAATCTATTATTCGTTTGTATGCAGATGATTGTATGT